>JAJJMB010017528.1:2542216-2553173 GCA_023531105.1 Papaver atlanticum | reverse complement strand
TAAAGGAGAATCCTAAGATCGAAATAAATTGAGAATCTTTTATTTAAGGTTTCTTAGTTTTTATATGCTATTTAATCTCCAGCAATTAAATGCATAGCTTTAGAAAATAATAATTAGTAATGTGCATTTACTGATTATAGATTTTTCTATTGGGATTTCGGTCAATATTTGGACAGTGCATTTCCAGGAATTATGAAAACCGATTTTGTGTTTATTGCATATCTTTGAGAATATTCGGTTTTGGAAATTCCTTGGTATCCAAACTTCCTTGTCTATAAATATTAAAGTTTGCATTTCTAGCAAACTAATCCTCAGAGCCAGCAAAACTACCTAGTTGTGTTGTTACTGGTGGAGCCGCCTATTCGGAAAGGAAAGTAACCTAATTGGGCGAAATCTCTTACGGCCGCTCAGTTTAAAGACTTTTTTGGGATTGAGAGGCTCTATTAGTACCGTTGGTGGGAAACTAGATAATTGCGGTTTATTATTAGTTTTTGATGGATTTGATTGACTAACGGTTGTTGAAATTTGATTGCACCTAGTTTTTTTATGCTTGAGAATCTTCTCTTCTGATATAAGATTCACTCAAACTAGATCGAAGTTTCGACGGGGATATTTAGACTGTTTGTAGTTTTAAAGACGTCTTGTGATAATCCAACGTTAACAGACTCCGTTCTATGTGTGATTGATCACAAGAGATTCAAGTTGATTGTGTGCAGGTGCTGATTGAAGATTAAAGAAGATTTTAAGACAAGAAGACTTTTTGGGTTCATAATCGTTGGTGTGCACAATACTTGTTTCGGCTAGAAAGGGATCCAACTATAATCGGTTTATCTTTGTGATAGATTGGATTGATTAGTTAAGTAGATCGGCATCAATACACTTCTTTGTGATTAATAGTATTGATTGCATAGTCTAATAATTACTTCGGTAGTTGTTGAGAGATTGATCTAAGGACCCGACAAAGGAGTTTATTGGTTAAACGGAAGAGCCTTTGTCAAACTCATATCACTTTGTTTGAAAAGAGTTGTTACCGAACAGATTTGTTGTTCCTTTACTATTTGGAATACGAACCAAAGGAATTGTTCCAAGTGCGTGACTTATTAACAAGTTGGAGGCGCAGGGATACAGACGGAACTAGGTGAACTATAGGTTTAGTTTCTTGGTCTCAACTATACGAAGTTGGTTCTATTTTGTATAGCGGCTTAATCCTGAGAGTATTCAATTCTTGACAAGGTCCCGAGGTTTTTCTGCATTTGCGGTTTCCTCGTTAACAAAATGTTGATATGTCTTTTACTTTTCTATTTCCGCAATTATAATTGTTTTTATTATAATTAGAAGTAAAATACACAAACGTTAATTCATATTTACTTGATAGTAATCCTATTGTGTTTGGTTAAGTACGAACCATTTATCAAGTAAACATACTTCGTTGTTGTATTGTCGCGATCTTGTATCCCTAGTTAATCACGCAAGTTATCTTGTTGTCGTATTGTCTCTATCTTGTATCCATAGACGATCACACGAAGTGTGAACCGATTAGTTGTATTGTCTCGACTCGGTCTATAGACAATCACTTTCGGAGAAAGGACTTATAGGTGGAAAAGTTTTAGATTGGGGTATATTGTGGTACCCTCGTCTTTTCACCATGGCTATAAAGTTCATGAATCGATTCGAGTGAATCAAAACCAATTTTGCTTCGATTATGTCTTGTATACTTCTATGAGATCTACGCAATTGAACAACTCTTAAACTAGTTCATTTGAGTCATTTGAACTAGTTATGGTGAAGATGAATAAGGTTGATATGAAAGTGCTCATATGGCTAACCATTTGGTTAACTACTGTTGAACCATCGACTTGTACACGTTTAGGTACGGTTACACAAACCTAAATGACGTATATTTCATTTGTGTATAACAAGCTAAGTTCGATCTAACCGTTGAAAGATATTAGCTTGAATCTAATCAGGGTTTCATCTAACGGAGAATATTGAATGCTTTGTTACCAAGGTAACTTAGATTGCAAACCCTGATTTGGAGACTATATAAAGGAGAACTCTAGCAACTGGGAAAGTTAATCCCCACACCTCCTTTGTGATACTAGTTGTATAAGCTAGAGTCGATTCTCCTTTAACTTTAGGTTTCTACCGAGACCTTGTAGGTTAACGACTTGAAGACTTCATTGGGATTGTGAAGCCAGACCCAACTATTTTCTCTATAGTTGCGTGATCTGATCTTGCTGATTCTATCGTATTGAGTACAATTGAAATAATTGACTCAAGATTAATTTCTCCGATAGGCAAGATAAAAGAAATCACAAACATCTTCGTCTCATCGTTTGTGATTCCACAATATCTAGTTTCGCCATCATACGATTTAGATTATTGTGAGGTGATTGATAATTCTAGGCTGTTCTTCGGGAATATAATTCTGGGTTATCAATTGGTTCCTGTTCACCTTGATTTATCAAAAGACGGAACAAAAACTTGTAGGTATTTCTGTGGGAGACAGATTTATCTATTCTTGTAGACTTTTCTGTGTGAGACAGATTTGTTTATTAAAGTCTTCGACTTTGGGTCGTAGCAACTCTTAGTTGTGGGTGAGATCAGCTAAGGGAATCAAGTGCGTAGTATCATGCTGGGATCAGAGACATAAGGAGCGCAACGTACCTTGGATCAGTGTGAGATTGATTGGGGTTGAACTACAGTCCAAACCGAAGTTAGTTTGTAGTAGGCTAGTGTCTGTAGCGGCTTAATACAGTGTATGTTCAATCTGGACTAGGTCCCGGGGTTTTTCTGCATTTGCGGTTTCCTCGTTAACAAAACTTCTGGTGTCTGTGTTATTTCTTTTCCGCATTATATTTTGTTATATAATTGAAATATCACAGGTTGTGCGTTGAATCAATCAATTGGGAAATCCGACCTTTGGTTGTTGATTGAAATTGATTGATACTTGAACATTGGTCTTTGGTACCGTTCAAGTTAATTTCTCTTGTATTCAATTAGACTCACATATTTCTATTTGCTTGAGTAAGGATTGAATCGAGAAATTGAGATATAACTCTTTGATATACTTTTTATTAAGATTGAGTCTGACTGTCTAGTTGATTCTCTTAAAAGTATATTGGAGTTAGTCCATATAGATTGCTAAGCAAATTATTGGGTGAGGTTGTTGTATCCCCACTTTTTCACTTTGTGAGGTCTATCTATCTTGTTCCTGATCTAAAATCCGTGAACTTCTATAACCAGTAAAACAAGATTCAGATACAAGAATTATCCGATAAAAAGATAGTCTAATCGGGCTTCAGAAATCTCTAAGTGAAATCTTTGAAGTCATAACCTAATACAGTTTTGTAAAGAAACCTAGGTTATAAAAGACGACTCTAGCTTTGCATCTTAGACACAAGAGCGCCATGAATTAATATATCCAGATGCAAGAGTCTTTATATTTATAGATATATTTTCAAGGCTACAGGTAGCTTTGAGTTCAAGTTAGGGTTTGAATCCAAGCTAGCACTTTCCCAGTTTAGATGAAATTCATAGATACGAAATCATATAAGTGTGCAAAAAGGTTGCCTTGATGTTGCACAAAAGAATATGCACTACGGTTCAATTATAGTTCATAGACCCCAAGTAAGGCCGTGAACTTACAAGCAATAATGTTGTTAAAAGAACACTCGAGACTAAACAATAATCCACAAACCCAAAGAGAATTTATGAATAAAGTTGTCTTGGAAGTGTATGATAGCAATAACAAAAGTGAACTATAACCATGGTTAAGGTATGCACAACGCTTATGCTCAACCCTAGACACCTTTACCTTTGCGCTTAACCTCAGGAACTAGGTCAGATCGACCAAGTATGCATGCCAATTATGCGTACCGTTGGAGTTGCGAAATCAGATCAACAAGGTACGCATACCGAGTATGCGTACCCTTGACTGTTCACGACGAGCTCAGATCCATAAGGTGTGCATACTGGGTATGCGTACATATGATAATTCACGAAGTCAGATCGACTTGGTATGCATACTAGGTATCCGCACCCCTAAGTAGTTCGTGTATTTGCTCTCATATTCAATACAGAAACATTCCCAACTGCCACAGTATTATGTATACCTTAAACAGTTCGTGAACTGTTTGCTTTGGCAATTTTCCAAAGATCAATCTAGAGAAAAATAGTTTGTGAATTATAAACTGTTCTAAAATAAGATTGTTAAAGGTTCATGTCAAGAATTTCGCTTCTCGTTATATCCTGAACAAAATCAAAGAAGAGTGATTTTAGACTGACCGAACAAAATCCCGATAGAAAATCCAATAACACTGCAGAAACAACTCTATCATTAGGATATGTAATGGTTAAGATTATGGGTGCCAACGGGTCCAATCTGGTCCGCATAGTATATTACACGAAACCGACTTCGGGTTCTAACGGTTCTGGTTCCGGAATTAGTGGACTGAGAACCAGACCCATTAAAAAAAAAATACTCGTTGGGTCCAGGTATTTATTGGGTACTTTAAAATCAACAATATTTTTTTGCTAAATTTCTTTATATTCGTCACGTCGGCTTGAAATTAATAATTTTGTATAAAAATTAGTGTTAAATCTAAACAAATAAATCAAAAATGGAAAAAAAATCTAAGCAAATCTAGACAAATTCTTTGTGTTTTAGGTAAAATCAACAACAACAAAAAAAGGACAAATATTCGGATACTCGATACCCAAGGGTGCCCGATGGATAATACACGTTAGGACGTGAAAGCTTATCAGTTGGTAATCGTTCTACCCGTCGGATAACGTCAATGCTAATATGTTCAATATTAAAACCCGACTGGGTTTGATTCCGGACATTCAAATATCCATCGACAACCCTAATTAAGATCTCGACTTTGTTTGAAGAAGTAGATAGATGTATAAACCCTAGGCTAATCTTGCATCTTTTGTCAAAGAAAAAGATTAAAATATACAAAATCAAACTCACACTAAACAAAGACTAGTCAGTTATCCCGTCACTAGACTCGTAACTCGTTGAGTTGAGGTTCTGAGTTAACTCGTCCTAGTTGGTGAATCTGGAAACCAAAAACCTAATTTGTTTGTGCACCTATTAATCACTCACTCCCCGTCTTCTTTTTCTCTCGGTACCTCTCGTCACTTCTTCTGTGAAAATGGCGATTTCAAAGGGAAAGAAGAAAGTAAAAGAGACTGAAGATATAGAAGCTATCAAGTCTGATGTAGCTTCTTTTGCTTCTTCTCTTGGTCTTGCTTCCTCTGGTATTGCTACAAACCCAAGTTCAGGTTTTGACGACTCTGATTTCCGTAAAACTGGAACAATAAAAAATCCTCAAAATCCAGATAACAAGAAGAAGAAGAAGATACAAAACCCTAAATCTTCCAATGAAGAAACTAAGAAACCTCAGAAAGAAAATTTTGAGAAAGGGAAAAAACAACTAAACCCTAAGAAAGGGTTTAATGAAGAAAATAAGAAATCTCAGAATGGAAAGTTTGAGAAGAAGAAATATGAAAATAATAATAAGAATGATCGAATGGTTAAAGAGAAAGTTACTCCTGTTTCAATTGATAATAGTAAACCACATAATAATAAGTGGAAAAATCTTCCCAAGCTTCCTTGTATTAGGGCAACAGCTTTACGTGTTTGGTATGAGGATGCAGCAGAAATGGAAGCTAAAGTTATTGGTAATGAAGCGAAGAAGATTGAAGTGAAAAATGATGTGGAATGGAAGAATTTGGTTGCGAAGAAGAGGGAGGTTGGAGAGAGGTTGATGGCACAATTTACTGAGGATTTTGAAACTTCCAAAGGAAATAGTGGAGATATAAAGATGCTTTTGGCCACACAGCGATCGGGAACTGCAGTAGATAAGGTCTCGGCATTTTCAGTTTTGGTGGGGGAGAATCCAATTGCGAATATCAGATCACTTGATGCACTTCTGGGTAAGTTTCGCTTTTAAATTCTGTTAGTTAGGGTTGTATATTGTTTAGTTGAGCATTTTGGACTTCATACCCTGAAGATCATTGTTACCATGTTTATACTTAAGCGTATAATATAATTGGAACTGTCTCTAGGACCAGACTGTCCATCCGGAATATGAGAGGGTACTGAATGCCTTTCTTCTGTAGCATTTTGAATATGTGGTTACAGTACTGTGCATGTGGCAACAGATGTATCTCTACTGAATTCGGATAACATCCAAGTGTTTTTCTTTTTAATGTCTATTTTCAATTTTAGAGACTAAATTTGGATCATTAGGGTTCAATTGCAATAGATTCGTGTTGAAGTTGATTTTAATCTGGGTAAACTTTTTGGGTTTCAAGAGTAGGGTAAGGTGTGTTCGCCATTGCACTGCCATCTCTCAGAGAGAATTAAGCAGGCAATGCAGCACACACCAGCACATAGGAAGGTCTGATTAGCATCATTTTTCTCTCTCACTTTTCATGTTCCTCCCTGTCTGCTGATTTATTAAGACTGTCAGACATTGATCAGTGTATACTTATAAAATATCTCTGAAGCTGTTGGGTTCTTGGTTGTTGATTAAATTTTGTCCTGGCAGCAATGGTAACGTCAAAGGTTGGAAAACGCCATGCATTGACTGGTTTTGAAGCGTTGAAGGAACTGTTTTTATCGAGGTTAGTGCTCATTTTTCATATTTAAAGTGAAATAATTTGTTCTTTTCCTTTCCTGTTTTGCAATTCTTTTCCTGTCCTTCATAAATGTGTTATTTGACTGCTCTCGTTGTTTCTTCTTAGTCTACTACCCGATCGGAAACTGAAAATCCTCCCTCAACATCCATTGAACCATCTTACAGAAACAAAAGATGGTTACTCTCTTCTGCTCTTCTGGTATTGGGAAGAATGTTTAAAGCAGAGGTATGTTTTAGTGTGTGTTGTACTGAATTCATAATGCTCAATGCCCTAAACCCTGATTAGAGTCTTAGGGTTTAGGGACTTCTCATATTTCTTGATAAAATCTAGGACTCATTAACGTGGGGTTGGGTGTCAAATGTCAGTGTACTCCTTTTACTGTCCACCTACTGCCTTCCATTTTTAATCTCTTTCACATATGTTAATGTTTGCTTTGCAGGTATGAGCGGTTTGTCTTCGCACTCGAGGAAGCATCACGAGACATGTTACCTGTTCTTAAAGAAAAGGCGTTGAAGGTAAACTCTGCTCATTATTTTTCTCTGGAAGCAAACAGCTTTCATATTGTTCATTTTTGATCTGATTGCTTTCTGCCAAAATTAGCTTTGAACTAAAAAACTTATCTAATCAGCAGCATAATAAGCTCTTGGAAATCTTTGATTGACTTAATTGTGATATGCTTGGGTAAGACTTGGAAAGTGGTATCTTGAGATAGCATGTTATGTACTCGGACGGTTGTTAAACTACTTTATTTTATTTGTTATATTGAGTTTTAAGTTCTTTGCTTTGGTGTTTCCTAGATTATCACTTCTTATTACCTCCTCGATTTTGCGATTTTTCTTTGTTTATTATAAAATTTGTGTTAATGTTGAAACTGTCAAGTCGAATGAAGTATACATGATCCACAACCATAACACATTTTCTATAGAATATTAAATCTTACCAAGTAATATTCTCTTGTAGACAATTTATGCACTACTGAGGAGTAAATCAGAGCAAGAGCGGAGATTACTCTCTGGACTAGTTAACAAAGTAAGTCGGCGAACCAGATATCTCTGTACCATGTTGTCTATGGGCTTATTAGTCGGAAATGCATAAGATGTACTTGTCTTTGTTCAGCAATATTTACCTGCTTTCTTAAAATGCTTGTTATCACTACCGTGTTTGTTAGCTTAGAACTCCTGTCTAGGATGGATGTATTTTTGAAAACGGTTATTGTAATGTTGGATTCTGATTTTTCTTCTCTGCAGCTGGGAGATCCTGAAAATAAGGGTGCATCAAATGCTGATTATCACTTGTCAAACCTTCTAACCGAGCATCCTAACATGACGGTAACTGCGTGGTGTTAATAGCGATTTTTTTTTTAATCCTCGTTAACCTAATAAAATATTGTCTACATTAATTTTTTGTCACTATCTTGACGGGAGCAAATTGCGAAGCATTTACACATATATTTCTAATTACCACTTTTTGCTCTTGAAAATAGTCAGTAACGTGATCCTTCCTTCGTACCTCACAAATTATGGAAATACCTATATTTGTCAATCTCTATGGTATATTTTCCATAGATTGTTGTGTCTGAACTCAGAAGTATGTTCCCTAATTGTTGTTTTGCAGGCAGTAGTGATTGATGAGGTTGATTCTTTTCTCTTTCGCCCTCATTTGGGACCACGATCGAAGTACCATGCTGTAAGTACTTCCATTTCTAACATGTCTACTTCAAGTTTCTTTGCACTTACCATCTGCTTCAGAGTTCAGAATGAATTAGACGTCTTTCCTTGCGGTTGGCATTTTCAATCGAATCCTCTGGTTTGTTTTAGTTAGCTGAATGGAACATATCTAGCTTTTTACCATGGATGGTGCTCTACTCTTTCTTAGCTTGCCAAGTAATCAGTAAAATGGCTTTTTGGATCTGACCTGAAGATTATGAACCGTGCCTGTTGTGATTCGCTTTATTACATTAAGTCAGTTTTGGTCAATATTAAACGGTCAAAACATTGGTCCAACAGCAAAAGAGAGGGAATTGGCAGTTCAACGATCCATGATTAATGGAAGCTCGTTGCTGTAGACCTGTATATCTTAAAGCTTTTATGAAGCAAAAGAGATAATAGATTAATAATCATACAGTTTTTACAAAGAAAGGGAATTGTCAAAAGGACTGACTGGGTTATCAGTGTCGTCTGTCGAGTATACTTTGGCGCGACAACTGTAACAACTAGGAACTAGGACACAAAATACACAATATATGTAAGTACTTTTACATAGATATTAAGATAGAGAAACTCAAAGGGGTATTATGATCTGTATCTGCATCTGCTCCAGCT
Organism: Papaver atlanticum; assembly: GCA_023531105.1. Taxonomy (NCBI): domain Eukaryota; kingdom Viridiplantae; phylum Streptophyta; class Magnoliopsida; order Ranunculales; family Papaveraceae; genus Papaver; species Papaver atlanticum. The sequence continues at coordinate 2,544,198 of JAJJMB010017528.1, read as the reverse complement.
TTGCGTTTCCTACTCATTCCGCTCCTTCAGTTTGGAGCGCAAAACTCAAGACTTGAATAAGAAAGAAACAAACGGAGATCTGTGGGAGAAAGGGTTTGTATTTCGGTGTTGTATAAATATCTTAGAACTCTGCTAAAAGTAAAACTTCTTGAAAAAATATCTCAACTTTACTAAAACAGGTGTGCAACTGTCTTAGCATGTCATGCCAGTGAAAATTCTGGTCAAGTAGTATTTGATTTTTTAATTTGTTAAATATAATTTTTTTTTTTAGGATAACCATGCAGTGTTGATCCGTATTGATTTAATTCCGCGTGTCGTTGCTACAGATAATTTAATAGTGGAATTAACATTTGCAGTATCCTTGGGAGCCTTCATCCTTTGAGCCATGTGTTATTTTTTGCTATTGGGTTTGCATTACAGAGTATTGGCTAGTAACGTTGTTGATGCAACTAAATGCATCATGATGCCAATAGCACTATGACCCAGTTTGGAGTACTGAATTGATCTCAATCACTTTGGTTGCAAGTTGTCACTAATTCCGTATTATGTAGTTTACTCAAAATCCCGAATAACATTAATCGTTCAACCTGTTGCTGAATGATCAAACTATTTCAATATGCAGGTGAACTTTTTGTGCCAAATACGTCTCACTCACAAAGGAGATGGGGCTAAAGTGGCAAAGCGTTTGGTGGATGTGTACTTTGCACTGTTTAAGGTATTATGTGCATCTCAACTCCAATGATTCTGTGTATGCAGTTCTGCACCACAAGCTCAATGTTCTATGGTTATTTCGTGTAGTCGAGCTCACAGCCGTAGACTAATTTTCTCTAATTCGTGAGATTATTTGCTGCTAAGTATGATTATCATTCTGTGTTAATTAATTTATTTGTCAGACATAGAAAAGTAGAAGCCTGTTGATACGTTAGTTAATGTGTTTTCTTGTTGTGATTGTGCAGTTATTGATTTCGGAAAGCAGTGCTGAGAAAAAGTCGGATAAAGGCAACAAAAAGGAGGATAAGAAAGAGACAGGCTCCCTAAAAAATAATACAGCGGAAAATCCGTCTGGATCAAATGTTGAAATGGATTCAAGACTTCTTTCAGCTCTTCTCACGGTAAACCATCAATTTCCAATGGTAGTGGGTGGTATCATCTGCTGGTTTAGAACTTAAACATCTTAAATTTTTAAACACTGTTTTGTTATCTCATTATTTCTCAAGTCAATGAGTTCCAGCAAGTTTTAGTGAACTTATGAAAATTAGATTGTAAATAGACTTGTTGGCATGAGCTTATTTTTGTTGTTAATCATCCATTCAGGGAGTCAACAGAGCATTTCCATTTGTTGCAAGCGACGAGGCTGATGATGTTGTTGCGGTTCAAACACCCATGCTTTTCAAACTGGTGAGCCTCATGTTTTATATACGTATAATTGTCTGATTAGAGCGTGCGGATTGTATCTTTGATTTACCATACATTTTCTGTTTATGATCGTTTAATATTAGGTATACACTTTAGTTTTGTTGAACATACTAGTGATGGCCTGCAAGTTTGATTCTCTTAATATTATGACGTGCCGTTGATTAAGGAAGCGATAGTGGCGCGTGATGCCTCCCCGCATACAATGTTATAGTTGAACATGTCTTGTAAAAATAATTGTTTTCAGAGTGTTTTTCATTTTCTTTCCCACATCATTTTAAATCAAAAAATTCTCCCTCATCTCTTATAAACAATGTCACAGAGTACAAATGTAATTACCATGTTGTCTTGGATAACCAATGTGAAGCTTTCATTTGTGATGATATTATTGGTAAATGTGTATTCTAGTGGTGGGGGTGAATATGAGAGAGAATGTAAGTGAACAACACCTAGTCATTAACAGATCTTGGCCCCCACTAATGTCCTTATGTAGGATGCCGTTTGTGTTGTATAACCACCCTCCATTACTGTGTATCTCTTGTTGTCCTGCCGTTAATGTTAAAATTTCA
>JAJJMB010017528.1:2505735-2542206 GCA_023531105.1 Papaver atlanticum | reverse complement strand
CATTACTGTGTATCTCTTGTTGTCCTGCCGTTAATGTTAAAATTTCATTGTGCAGGTTCACTCCATCAATTTCAATGTAGGAGTTCAAGCTTTATTGCTTCTGGAAAAGATTTCATCCAAAAACCAGATTGTTAGTGATCGGTTCTATCGTGCTTTGTATTCAAAACTTCTGCTCCCGGCTGCAATGAATTCATCAAAGGCATGCAAATCATCTTTGTTTTCTTAACTACTACTATTATTATTATTACTACTATGGGGTCTATAAAATAGGCTAGTGTGCATGCATCTTCATGTCCAATGAGACAGATGACTTTTGCTCCGCGGGGATCACCGTCTATGTAGATGCATACAAGAGAATGATGTAGTGTTTGTTTGGTTAAGATTCTTCAGGCAGTGATTTGAAAGTACACCACACTCCAAAGATCAAATGATCTGATTACTTAGAAGTTGATAGATGCTCTTTCTTAGAGAAGAACTGGAAGAGTGGATAGAACACCCAACTAGACGTGAAGGCTGTATTTTAGATTATGAATCGGGAGATGCTCAGATTGCATGTATGTGTATATAATGAACGATAGAGTTCGTGTCATTGAAGGTTCATTAGTGGCTGTTTTGAATCCTGGGCCATGCTTATTTAGATTAGGTACCATGAACTTCTAATGAGTTACGTGGATGTGGTGCATAGATTCCTGTTTATTTAATAGTGGTTTAGGTGGCCATCAGGGTTGACCCATTATACTTATTTGGAATTAGGGTAATGACGAGCTTGATGGACGCAGTTCGGATTTTAATTTCTTCTGGTTAATGTTAGAATTGTTAAGAATGTTATGTATTCTTAATTTCAGGGAGAAATGTTTATTGGACTCCTACTCAGAGCTATGAAGTCTGATGTAAATCTGAAGAGGGTGTGTGCCTTTTCAAAACGTATCCTGCAGGTTTGTTACTTCCTGATTTTTTTTTTAACGCCAGATAGTTTCTGATTCTTATGCGTGTCAGTAGTGGCTTCATCATCTTCCTCACGAATAATTTGTGTATACCTTGATGAGTTTTTCCCCCTTCACTTATTTTCTTCTTCTGGTTCCTTTTGTTGTAACTCTATTGGTTTTTCTTCATTGAATTAGTAATTTTTAGTCTTGGAAAGTATTTATATATATATTACAACCAAGCCTATTTTGGTTCCCCACATTGGAAGGTATCGGACATGGGGATCTATAAGTATTTAGCTAGTGGTGTTTAGTATCTAGATATGGTACATGCTCTGACGTATGTGTACACCACATTTATGGAGAAAGCAACTACTGTTGCCAGTAACTAGTGGTGTTGAGTATCTTGAGACGGTTGACAAATTGCTAGGATCGTACATGTTTGTTAAAGGGAACAAAACAAAATTATTGTCAGCACCATATCTAAACATTATAAAATGAAAGAGCATGTACTGAGGCCTATTATCGGACAGTTGAATATTGTCAGCACCATATCTAAACATTATAAAATGAAAGAGCATGTACTGAGGCCTATTATCGGACAGTTGACTGAACTCAAGTCACTGAGGTTTGAGCTCTATGCAGAAATGAGATCTTTTAGTAGGGTTTTTTCTTCAAAGAATTGATCTGTCATGTCTATTACTGAAACAGGTGGCACTTCAACAGCCCCCTCAATTTGCCTGTGGATGCCTGTTTCTCCTATCTGAAGTTCTTAAAGCCAGACCACCACTTTGGTAAGATAATGATTATTTTCCTAATCAGCCACAACTTGTGACTGAGTTAGAAACTCTATATTGGTTGAATACATTAACTTCTGGTTGGGTGAGACATCTTCTTACATTCTGTAGGAATATGGTGCTTCAGAGTGAGTCAGTTGATGATGATGATGTTGAACATTTCGAGGATATTGTAGAAGGAACTGAGAATAAATCCGAACCTGCACTTTTGGAGCAACCAGAAAGCACAGTCACGGTGGTCCCGGATAACCATGATGGGGCCAAAATTGACCCTGATTCTTCTGATTCCGAAGAAGTTGAATTGTCAGGTTTGGACTTAGAATCTGAAGATAATGATTCTGATGGAGATGACATCCTCAAAAGAGGTTCGAACACTGTTGGGCAACTAAAAACAGATGGGAGTTCAGGCGGGACTCAGCCACCTAATGTTAAGCTGTCACTGCCTGGTGGCTATGACCCGCGGCATAGGGAACCATCTTACTGGTACTCACTTTTATACTTTTTATTTAGGAACACATTGCTAGAAATACTTGGTAAGAGAATCTTAAACTTCAGTAAGGGTTTTGTATTGCATCAGTTTGTGACCTTTGTCGTCCAGGGTCTTTTTGTTTCTTTTCCTATCCCTCCACATGTGCTCCTATCCTTTAGGTTTCAACTGTGCAACTGGAAAATGTGCTGGATATCTCAGTAACCATTTTAAACACTGTAAACCATTTTTTCGATTCTTTTTAGATTTGAAACTATTGTCTAGGGGTAGCAGTGCTTGATGGCGATATAATAGGAATCACATCTGTGTTGACATTTGACCATATCTTTTTTCCTTGTTCTGTGAATCTTCAGCAATGCGGATCGAGCTAGCTGGTGGGAGCTGATGGTACTTGCTTCTCATGCGCACCCATCCGTTGCAACCATGGCCAGGACACTTCTATCAGGGACCAACATAGTTTACAATGGTAATCCTTTAACTGATTTGGCACTTCCTGCATTTCTGGACAAGTTCATGGAGAAAAAACCAAAGTCAAGCACGTGGCATGGTGGTTCCCAAATCGAACCTGCTAAGAAGGTTGGTTTATTTTATCTATTTCCAATTCCAGTTACAATAGATACTTTGTCTCTCTAGAAACAGCAGATTTTGCTTGTGATTTTAGTTAAGTCTTTTCAAATATCTGCAAAATCCTCCTATCCCATCCATTAAGTGATTCTATTTTTGAGAAGCTTTTGTTTTGAAAGCTGCGAATAGTCTACTCACTCCCGCAGTCATTGAATTTTTTTGGGCCTACTGCTTACCAGCTTAAGATTGCTGTTACACAAGTGTTATCTATATTATTCATAATAAAAAAGTTGGTGCAGTCTCAACATTGAACCCCACCCCCTTTTTGATGGATTTCTTAGAAGTAAACAGTAAAGTAGGGCATTCCCCTGCATCACTTTTGTTATGACCATTGAATGTCCTTCTTTGTCTTTTGTCACCTTCTTCTATTCATAAAAAACGAGTCTCGTGAACCAATCTTATAAGATTGTTGTAGTGTTTTGTCCCAGTTAGATGTTAGGCCTGATTCATATGGTTTGGGGTTCTGAGTTCCTCGATTAGATATCACTATATCAGGCGGGAGATTCACGATCTGTTAAACACTTATTGAGGAAATGTAGCACATTTTTCCAGTGTTTCAACAATCTTGATCGTCTAGAATTACCCATCCGGCTTTTCGTATTCTTGAATTTGAAGAACTCATATTCACCTGTTCGTTTAAAACTCAGTGCAATATATAACATTGAATTCTGACTGAGATCCTCTTGTATTTGCAGCTGGACACAAACAACCTTTTGATTGGGGCTGAAATTCTGTCACTGGATGAAGAAGATGTAGCACCTGAGGATCTAGTTTTCCACAAGTTTTATACAAATAAAATGAATTCCTCTAAGAAACCCAAAAAGAAGAAGAAGGTTGCTGAGGATGAAGCAACAGAAGAGTTACTTGGATTTGACAGGGGTGATGGAAGTGAGGATGACATTGGCGGTGATGATGATGGAGGTGAGGATGAGATTGGTGGTGATGAGAGTGACAATGAGGAGATTGATAACTTGTTGGATTCAGGGGATCTTCCATTGGATGAAGCTGCAGGTGATTATGATTATGACGATCTGGACCAAGTTGCCGAGGAAGATGATGAAGATCTAATTGGAGGAAGCGGCGATGATGATGCTGAGATGGATATCCTATCAGATGTGGCTGACGAAGATGATGCCGACGCTGATCTTCCTGTGAACATTGGTGATTCAGATGATGACACAAATGAAGAAGAGGATGACATGGTTCATAACAAAAGAAAGAGAAACAGAAAGGGTGGCAGAAAGGCTGGGGCATCTCCATTTGCTAGTATAGAAGATTATGATCATCTGTTGAAAGACGAAAATGATCCCTCCAAAGATTCCAGCACGGAAGCGAAAAAGAAATCCAGTTCGCGAAAGAAGAGAAAACAGTCGGATTGAACTTCTCCCCGTCGAAGGAAAATTTTGTAAGATTATATCATGTAATAGCTTGAATTTTGTGCTCTTCTATCGTATGGCTCCTAAAGGATTTAGGCCTAATAGTTTGTCATTTGATTTACTTTTAAGCAGTGAATGAGTAAGATCTACAGTATGTCAATGAGTTTATTTTATAGTGCTGACACGGTCTTGCTTTTTAACTCTTCCACTTCTTTAAACCATGTTCCGTGACACGCTTAAAGTGTGTGAATAAACTCTAGGCCACACCTTTCAGCAAAATGCTAGTAAAAATTGTCACTTGTACCACAGAAAACAAAAAGTTACTATAATTTTTTCTTTCATTTTTCGAAAAAGATGAGAGCCTTGAACTCGGAAATCTTATGAGCATTTTTATAATCATAATCCCTCCATCAAAGTGAAAATATCTCCGCCAATTTTTTATTTTTTTTCTGAAGGCAACCGACAAAGGATTACAGATAACTAGCTGTATGGTCCTTACTCCTTCCATAAAAAAGGCATGAGCCAAAAAGGTACAAACCAAGCCATGTGACTGACACTTGTTTTAGCCCATTGAACTAGCTCGTGAGCAACTCCATTTGCAATCGAGTTAACAAAGGGAAAGGAGATAAATTTAAACTTGGAAATTATGGTTTTAATATTCTGTAACAACGTGTTCTCTGATCTCTCATGAAAGTCTTCTTGTTTATTTGCTCTAGGATAACTAGTGTGTCACTCTCAACAATGATTCGATCAAGTCTCTTCTCCAAAACCACCATCAATGAATCTCTAATTGCTCGAGTCGCTGCTTCTTCTGCAGAGAAACATACCAAGTAAGTTGACTGAGCATAAACAAATCTATGATATGAATCTCTAAGAATGAACTCATTCCTACATTCAGAGAATTTGGGTTCCAAGCACCATCAATATTTATTTTGGTCCAATCCCCATCCAAGATGAAATTGGTTGAGGTGAAGACATTGCAGATATGCTTAGTAAAGATGGGGTTTTAATAAAGCTCAGCATCATTGATTTTTCTCTTACTAGAATAACCACTGGCTCTTCTGATTTCTTATTATGAACTGCACCATTCCGGTTTGTCCAAATGGACCACATCAAGCACGCAATCAATGGGAAGTTATCGGCACTATCAGATGCATCCTTATAAGGATGGAGCTGAAGCCAAAATCTAACTCACTGGTGAAAAGTAAAATTTAGGGATTGAGTAATTTGTACATTTCCAAGTCTCCAAACTCTAGTAAGGCAATTGCAAGTTACCAGGGTGTGCGTAATAATTTCAGCTTTAAACTTGCATCTTGGAAAACTATAATCAGATATGTGAATAATTTCTTTTACTGGAAGAGCTTCTTTCAAAGCTTTCCAAACAAACAACTGAATTCTTGCAGGTAGTTTACACTTCCACACAACCATCCATAAGTGAGAGTTACATTTGTCTCCACTAACACTGGTATCCACACCCTTCTATATCTGGAGGGTACAATACCGAGAGGGATTTGTTCAATCTTCTCTTTCGAAGGTTGATAAAAAACAACCCTTAACTTTTCTGTATCCCGAGTTCTAGAGTCATGATTTATCAAATCATCTACTCTAAGATTTTTATCAGGACCAATATTAATTTTTTGTGTGGCAGTCCATTTTCCAGGGATCCAATTGTCACACCAAGGATCAAAAAAGTTTCCTTCCCCCACCACCCATGAGATAAAAGGTTTAATTTTACTCATGGTATGTTGGAGGCACTTCCAAACCCAAGAGGCTTTTTCGCATTTAGAATAGAACATCCGGACTAAAGCAAAATTTTGCTTTCAACGCTTGTGGGAGGAGAGGGTTTTGGTTTTCTACCAGTCTCCAAACACTTCTTGCCGTCATGACCAAGTTATTGGTCTCACTGGTTCTAAACCCAATTCCCCCTTCCTCTTTTGACTTACAAATGTTCTCCAAGGCAATCAAGTGTAGTTTTATCCTTTTGGAATTAGGGTTTTCACCTCACCAGCACTCATTCAAATGAGAGTCAATTTTATGGCATATACTCCTGGGAATTAATAATATGCAATTTGATAAAAAAGACATGGCTTGAACCACATGCTTAACCAAAGTGGTTTTCTATGCTTGAGACAGAAATTGGACCATCCAACCATTAATTCTCTTCTCAACATCATTTAGAAGCGGTAAATGAATATGAGTTTTAGACCTTAGAATCGTAATTGGGGCACCCAAATCTCTCCAAGGATAAGATTAAATATGTTGAGAATTTTTGCGAGGATTCTTTTATGCTTTGGATGAACCTTAGCTAAAAAACAGTCCAGACTTTTCAAAGTTTATCTGTTGACCACTTGCATTGCAATATTTTTGCAGTTAATATTTTATAGAATGAAATTCAGAGATAGTGGCTCTAGGAAATAGCACATTTGATACCATGTATTTTTGAATCTTTTTAGCTTTTAATATAAGATGATAAAGCCTCTGTGCAAATGATAAAAGATAAGGGGGACATGGGATCCCCCTTAGCCCTCTTTCGGGATGAAAATTTCCAATTGGAATGCCATTAAGAATGATTGAGTAAGGGACAGTGCTTAGACAAGGTAACATCCTTTTGTAGAACCTCTTTTTAAGCTTTCAATCATATGCTCGTTGTGGTAGGGTAAAAACTGATTCTGGAGAAAAGAGTAAAAGTGAGTAGGTTGATGAGAAACGAGTCTAGACCCTAAACAAATGTACTGCACATGAGTACTTTAGATTCGAGAGATCAACCTGTACAATTCTGGCCTAAACCAAGAAATGACTATTCCAGTCTTGCTTCGGTCACAAAATGAAGGAGAAGGATTGATCTTAAGGAGGGAAGCAGAGAAGTTGTTGAGATCAGAGAGACATGCTCTGTAAGATGTGACTGTTTATGACTTATCCCAGAAAATGGAACTTGCTTGTAAAAAATGGAAGATGTAAGTTCTCTGTGTTCTATGGAAATTTTGTGTTAGTTGTTCATTGAATGGATTACAAATCTATTTATATCAAGTCATAGTCGAACACCCTGATCTCATAGGGAGTGGGAGTTGTGGAGTAGTGAAGTAGTGGAGATCGTGTGAAGATGGTAAAACCGTGCCCCTACTATGAAGGTGTGTTGCACACCGAATGCTGTAAACCGCCAGACCAATACCCCGATGAATATCCCCTAGTTTGTGACATGTTTGATGTCTCGAGTATTTTGGTAGAGAGTGGCTCTTAGTCTTGCATGACTAAGGCATGCCTGTTTGTATGGTAAAGTCCACATGATATGGAGCAAGTCATATTACGACTAATAATGGGAGGCGTGGTAGTTGCTGAGTGGGTCCACCACCATGGCAGCTAACATATGCCATGAGCCTTGTATGTAAAATCTACAAGTAGAGAAATATTTCGACCAGTCACGCGCAAGCTAGGCAGCAGGTGGTCATAAGTGACAAGTCAAGTCGTGAGAATGGGACTTGCCGTGAGTAGTACTCGAAAATAGCATATGGTGCTTTTAGATTAAATAAATAATTAAATTATTTATAAGATCGATACCCTAAAGATATCGTTTGCAAACGATGCATGTGAAGCATCGTTCTCAAGCAAGCATCTCAAAATATTCGATGCATATAAAATACCGTTATATAGAGCCTGCCTGGATTAGTTGCGGATTTTATGGTTAAAAAAGTGGCGCGACCACCCTTCTTTGTCCGGCCATTGGTGGTTGCACATGTAGGCTGTGGACGACATGATTGGTCCGTTAAGAAGATGGATGAGAGGTGGTCATCATGGTACTTCATTGATCATCTGAAGTTGGATCTAGGCCGGCCAAACCAGCTGGCAAAGTTGGACGGCTTAGATGATTTGCAGCAGTTTTTGGTTGTCGTTGACCTAATCAAGACCTTATAAGCAGCTCGACTAGCTACTTTGGTTGACGATTTAGAGTGGAGCTTGTAGGCTAGGCGCGTCCTGATTTGCTGAAATAATAGAGAGGCCGCAGGTAGCTGTCATGGAGCTTGCTCGGTCATGCCAGGAGGGATCAAAGCTTGTTGAATTGACCGGCCAAGTCGTATGGTCATGATCACTCTACGACTGACTTGGACGGCCTTGATTTAATCATTTTTATAAAGAGGCAGCTCGACTAGCCTACTTTGGCCAATGATTTGGAGCGGAGCAGGTAGCTGGTCTAGGAATGATGTGATTGGTCGAGGCAATAGATGGGTGGTCGGTCATCACAAAAACACCCTATTTGCCGAGCTTGTATGAGTTTAGGTTAGTTAATTGAGTCGGCCAAGTCTTGTGGTCGTAATCAATTTGCGACTGACTTAGGCGGCCAAGATCTATTTTCTTAAGAAATTAAACACCTCAACCAGCCTACTTCCACTAACAATTTAAAGCGGGGCTTGTAGCTTAGAAACAATATGATTGGATGATAAGAAAGAGGGGCGCTTGGAGGCCAATATGGAGAGAGGACGGTCGGCCATGGGGGGCGTGAGCTAGGGAAAACCGGCTGCCCAAGTGGCGCGGTTTTGCTCTATCCGTGACTGACCTAATCAACCACAGTTTCCCCTTTGCTTATTTTTTCCAACTTTCTTTATGATTTTACTCATATTGGCTGCATGATGGGCCAATTCCTAGCTTGCTTAGGTTTAGTCTCGACCAATAGGGATCAAAATATCGTGATTGCTCCATTTTAGGGCAATCTAATTTTTTGTGAGTTGACACAAAATTAGATTAAAAAATTGAATTTTGTGAATTAACAAAAATTAATCAATTTAATTGAATTTTGTACGTTAAGAAAAAATTACTTAGTTTTACTCTTGCGAGTAGCGCAACTCTGGTCTCATTGGCAAAACTTGCGCGCTTCTGATCAGGTACCTTCATGCATATCTTAATTCAGACACTTCGAGAGATTCATGCTACTCAGCTAAGAGTGAATCATTAATCGTCATGTCGTGTCAGCACTAAGAGTTCAGCTGGGAACACAGCATAAAATAGATACTCAGTAAGCTATGCATTAGTGAATAATGCAACTAGGATCTCAATAAAATTTACAAAATACTTGGGATTATTGAAACATGCACCAATATTATTCTAATAAATTTCATACATGTAGATACCGAATTACTCAGTAAATATAAATCGTATAGTCATATATATATATACATATATATATATATATATATATATACATATATATATATATATATATATTATGAATTCAGCCGGGCAAAGTTTGTTAGAGCACTGCTCGGTCGAACTCGCAAGCGTTGCTATCTAAGGCTTGTTGTCAAGTTTAGTTTCCAAAACTATAAGTCTTGATTTCTAGTCTACTTATAGCTAAGTCTCGGATTAGGATAGAAAGTGTAGTTGAGCTTTAGACTTAACGACATTCATCTATCAAAGACGAAGAACTACTAAGGGGAGCTTATGAAACTTCATCAACAAAAGGTATGTGGAGACTTGAACTCATCTATCACTCAAAAATCTATCTACTGTATCTCCTATTTGAGACAAAAGTCGTATAGCTATATAGACTCCAATTATACACATTTGATATTTCGAGTTGAGTTTAACTCGCTTACATATTTCTTGAAATATGTGTTGGTAAGCTTTCGCTTTAAAAAAGTTCATCTCATATTCTTGACGAAAGTTAAAAGATGATCATGTGAAAATCTCCTTGTAAGATCTTACATGATTTGTGTAAGACAGTCATTTGATGTAGACTCGGAATGTTTCGTATTGATCATTCGATCACTTGAAAATTGCTTCGAAGCTAATAGTTTGTGTGAGATAGCTATTGTCGTTTTTTAATAATGTTTCAATGATTTAAATGGGAGTTTAGAACACTTAACCATAATTGGACTTAAGCACAGTATGCGTACTTGCATATGTGATTAGTCCAAGACCGGAATGTAATATGCATACCCGTATGCGTACTGGCGAGGTAAGGTAAAGTCCGGGAGCTAGAGTGTGCGTCCCTGTACGCGTACTGGAAAAGTAAGTTGAAGTCGGGGTACTATAGTATGCGTACCTGTACGCATACTCGAATCAACTGAAGTTTGGAAGTGTACGACATTATGCGTACCCGTTGCATACTGGCGAACACAGTCCAAGTCCAGCTACTTAGGTATGCGTACCCGTTTGCATACTTGAGTGGATTATGCTCTAAAATCGTTTTGTTCATGAACTAATACATTTTTTTTATATAATAAGGAATGCAATCTTTTGCAAACTGTGGCTATAATGTTCATGAATTGATCCGAGTGAATCAAAATCGATTTTTCTTCAATTGTGTCTTGTATGCGTCTATGAGAATATAAACAATTGAACAACTCTAGAACTAGTTTCATTTGAGTCATTTGAACTAGTTATGGTTAAGATGAATAAGGTTGATATGAAAGTGTTCATATGGCTAACTTCGGTTAACTATTGTTGAGCCAACAAGGTGTACACGTTTAGGTACGGTTACTCATACCTAAATGAAGTCACTTTTCATTTGTGTGTAACAAGCTAAGTTCGATCTAACGGTTGAAAGATATTATCTTGAGTCTAATCAGGTTTTCATCTAACGGTGAATATTGAATGCTTTGTTACCAAGGTAACATTGATTGCAAACCCTGATTTGAAGACTATATAAAGGAGAACTCTAGCAACTGGGAAACCTAATCCCCACACCTCCTGTGTGATACTAGTTGCGACTAGAGTCGATTCTCCTTTAACCTTAGGTTTTTCACGAAACCCTGTAGGTTAACGACTTGAAGACTTCATTGGGATTGTGAATCCAGATCCAACTATTTTCTCTATAGTTGCGTGTTCTGATCTTGCTGTTTTCAATTGTATTGAGTAGTATCTTCTCTAAGATTTGCTCGAGATTTATGCTCCGATAGGTAAGATAAAAAGTAGTCACAAACATCTTCGTCTCATCGTTTGTGATTCCATATATCTTGTTTCGCTACCATATGATTAAGATTATTGTGATGTGATTGATATTTCTAGGCTGTTTTTCGGGAATATAAGTCCGGTATATAAATTGGTTCCTGTTCACCTTGATTTATAAAAAGATGGAACAAAACTCATGGGTATATATGTGGGAGACAAATTTATCTATTCAATAGACTTTTCTGTGTGAGATAGATTGGTTTATCAAGTCTTCGACTTTGGGTCGTAGCAACTCTTAGTTGTGGGTGAGATCAGCTAAGGGAATCAAGTGCGCAGAATCCGGCGTGGTTTTAGAGGCGTAAGGAACGCGACTGTACCTTGATCAGTATGAGATTGGTTAGGGATCAACTACATTCCAGTCCGAAGTTAACTTGGAGTAGGCTAGTGTCTGTAGCGGCTTAATACAGTGTGGTGTTCAAATCTGGACTAGGTCCCGGGGTTTTTCTGCATTTGCGGTTTCCTCGTTAACAAAATTTCTGGTGTCTGGGTTTTTTCTTTTTCGCATTATATTTTTTTATATAATTGAAATATCACAGGTTGTGCGTAAGTTCAATCAATTGTGAATCCAACCCTTTGTTGTTGATTGAATTGATTGACACTTGGTATTGGTTTTTGATACCGTCCAAGTTAGTTTTTATATTCAATCGGGCTCGCAAATTCCTATTTGTTTGATTGCAGATTGAATTGAGAAATAGAGATATAACTCTTTGATATACTTTTCTTAAGATTGAGTCTGACTGTCTAGTTGATTCTCTTAAAAGTATATTGGAGTTAGTTCATATAGATTGTTAAGCAAAATATGTGGTGTGGTTGTTAGACCCTCACTTTTTTAATTGGTATCTGAGCAGGCAAACACATTTAAGACCTCACAAGTATGTGTTTGTCGCGATCTGACTCTATGGATAGTAAAGTCTCAATAAACGCTTCACTAGGATTTAACTCTGATCTTAGAGAAAGTTCTAAAGAGCTATTTATTCTCCAGAAGAAGTTGGATGAACAAAACCGGATCAATTCTGATCTTATTGCAGAAATTGCAAAGTATAAGGATTTGAAGTCTGTCAAAGTTCCTTCAGTGGATTTGAATAACTCCTTTAATTCTTCTCTGAAGAATTGTCGCAAATCAGGGGATAAGCGAGGTTTAGGCTTTGTGAAACCTGATGGGACTCAGAACCACTCAGATGAGATTAAATATGTCGGTCCATGTATGTTCTGTGATTCTCACAATCATTTTCAACATACATATACATCTTTCAGGAAAAGTTTAAGGGTTTCGAGTAATCTTCATAAGAAAGTTGAACAACTGTTTACTTCTCTAAAAAGGTGTACAAATCTAACAAGAAATCCCAAATGGGATAGTAGTGTTAGTTTGGGAGATTTTGCTCTAAAATCAACATCACCCTTTCAATGGTTTCTTGATAGTGGATGTAGCCGACACATGACTGGAGATCTTTCGTGGTTTGAATTCAAGTGACTTTGAAGGAGGTCCTGTAACATTCGGAGATGGGAGTTCTTGATACATAAGCAAGAAGGGGACGATTAAACTTCCTTGGCGTTCCTGAAATCCATGATATAGTGTACGTTAAAGGTATGACTGCAAATCTTTTTTCTGTTAGTCAAATTTGTGACAAAGGCTATAAAGTTGTCTTCAATGCGAAAGGATGTGACATTGTAGACAAAACTGGAAAAGTAATTTTTCAGGAAACTCATGGTAAAAATAACTGTTATCTTCTTGATACTCAGTTTAGTAATTGTTGCAATTTGACTAAGGTGGAATCTACACATCTTTGGTATGAGTGTTTTGGTCACATCAATTATCGCCATCTAACTAAGATCATTAACAAAGAACTTGTTAGAGGCGTTCCCAAAATCAATGCAAAGATTGATGGTGCCTGTGGTGCCTGTCAAAAGGGTAAACAAACGAAAGTTCCACATAAATCATCTAGAGATATTCTCACTAAAGCTCCACTTGATTTAATTCATATGGATCTCTTCGGTCCTATTCAACAACTTACGGTTGCTGGGAAGAAGTATGCTTTAGTTATGGTAAATGATTACACCAGATTCGCTTGGGTGGCATTTTTAGCTCATAAGAATGAAACCCTTAGTGAATTCAAGATTATTGTTAATAGAATCCAGAATGAACAAGGTCGCAAACTAAAGAAAATTAGAAGCGACCGTGGAACTGAATTCAAGGACACTAAGGTGTTTGAATTTTGTGACAAACTGGGGATTTATTTAACAATACTCACCACCCATTACTCCTCAAGCTAATTGTGTTGCATAAAGGAAGAATACATTCAGGAAATGGCCAGGGTAATGCTCCATAACAAAAACTTACCGTTAAGGTTTTGGGGAGAAGCTGTTTTCACAGCATGTTATTTGATCAACCGTGTATATCAACGGTCGAAAACCCTAAACACTCCTTATGAGTTGTGGTACGGTAGGAAGCCCAACTTACATTATCTCAGAGTGTTTGGAAGTAAGTGATATATTCTGAAAGATCGAGAACAAAAAGGGAAATTTGATTATAAAAGCGATGAAGGTATCTTTCTTGGCTATGATTATGATAGTCGTGGTTTTCGAGTATTTAATCTCAGAACCCAAGTTATGATGGAATATGAAAATGTCATCATCGATGATCTGAGCAATTTTCGTCATGATAACCCTCCTGCTGAATTGCCTCCAACTGAGACAATTGAGAAAGTCAAGGAAATCCCAGAATCAGTTGAAGTTGTTCCAACAGTCATTGATCCTGATATTTCCAGTGACGAAGAAAAGAGCACTGATCAGGCTATTCCTATTGAAAAAGAACGTGTTCCTCCACGACACCTCTGGGTTCAAAGGAATCATTATACTAACAGTATTATTGGAGGAAAATATTCTACATCTAAGACAAGAGGAAAACTTCAAAATATTTGCAATTTTGGTTGTTAACTTTCGCAAGTAAAACCCAGAAACATTGATGAAGCTCTTAGCGATCCCTTTTGGGTGAATGCAATGCATGAAGAGTTAAATCAATTTCAAAGACAAGATGTATGGGAGCTCGTACCTTGTCCCTCCAATATCAATATTGTTGGCACCAAATGGATATTCAAGAACAAGTCTGATGAATTTGGCACCATTGTCAGAAACAAAGCCAGACTTGTCGCTCAAGGATACTCACAGATTGAAGGTATTGACTTTGACGAAACCTTTGCTCTTGTGGCACGCTTTGAGTCCATTCAGTTTCTATTAGCTCATGCTTGTTTTCTTAAGGTTAAGCTGTTTCAAATGGACATAAAATCCGCGTTCCTAAACGAAAATTTAAAGAAAGAGGTCTATGTTGCTCAACCAAAGGGATTTGAAAATCCTGACTTCCTAGATCATGTCCTTAAGCTCAAAAAGGCATTATATGGGTTGAAACAAGAGCCTCGTGCCTGGTTCGAAAAACTAACTACTTTTCTTCTCAGGAAAGGTTTTTCGACAGGTGGAGATGATAAAACTTTGTTTACCAAGTGGAGTGGGAAAGATGTTGTCATTTCTCAAGTTTATGTAGATGATATCATCTATGGATCGACTTATGAGAAACTTGCAAAATATTTTCAAGTCTCTCTTGGTAAGGAGTTTGAAATGAGCAATGTTGGTGAATTAAAATTCTTTTTAGGATTACAGATTCAACAACATAAGGATGGAATTTACTTATCTCAATAAAAATATGCTAAGGATCTTGTGACAAGATTCGGTCTTGATAATTCAACTCCAAAACTGACACCTATGCCCACTACTGGTAAACTACATCGAGATGAGAAAGGAGTAAATGTGGATCAAAAGCTTTATCGATCTATCATTGGAAGCCTTTTATATCTTACAACTACTAGACCTGATATTGCTTTAAGTGTTGGTTGTTGTGCCAGATTTCAGGCCAATCCAAAAGAATCTCATCTTGCAGCTGCGAAGAGGATCATGCGATATATACAACACGCTATCGGGTATGGTCTATCCTATACTTTTGATACTAACACTGATCTTACTGCCTATTCAGATGCAGATTGGGCAGGATGTGTGGAAGACAAAAAGAGTACTTCGGGGGGATTTTACTATGTTGGGTTGAATCTTGTGGCATGGCATAGCAATAAACAAAACTCATAATCCTTGTCTACATGCGAAGCAGAATACATTGCTGCAGGTTCATGTTGTACTCAACTTCTATGGATGAAACAAATGCTTGCTCATTATGGAATTGACACTGGTGTAATGAAGATCTTTTGTGATAACTCAAGTGTGATTCGCATCACTGAGAATCCTGTTGAACACTCAATAACTAAGCACATTGACATAAGGTATCATTTTAATATAGATCTCTATGAAAATGGTATCATTAATATGGAATTTGTGCCTTCCGAACAACAATTTGTTGATATTCTCACCAAACCTTTAGATACTGTTACGTTTCAACACTTACGGAAGTCTATTGGTGTTGTTTTGGTTCATTAGTTTTCTAGCCTTTTCCCCCTGGACTCATTCATATCTTTTGGGAAATCAAGGCTTGGAACGTCAGTGGTGTGTTGTTTCAATTTCGCATTTGTTTCTCCGAAGTTAACAGTTCTATTAGGTATCAAAGTATACTTTTAAATCCTTCTTTTATTGAGAAAGTAAGGTCGCTCTTGTTGTTTTTTCGGGAATGACATTTTATGGGGGAGAGTTCTTAATTGAACTTGTGCTTAATAGCCAAATCTTTGTGGTGAGTGCGGCTGTGGAATATTGTAGGAGTTTTCTTGTATCTTTATAAACTCCTTGATGAATACACTAGTTTCGACTATGTGAAATCATCGAAACAAGGTTGATATGTTCTCTTTTAGTCATGAAGTATCTCTATGAAAATTTCATTAGGATCCCACTAGTTTTCGTACCTTTGCCAATTTATATTGACAAAAAGGGGGAGAATTAATGTGTAGTTCACACTACAAATACATATGGTTTATGGTTCATTATGTAAGGGGGAGTGGTTTTCATGTGAGATGAACTATTGACTAAGGGAGAGTGATACATATCACCATAATATTGTTGTCAAAGGTTTGATAAATTGGACTTTGATGCCGTGTAATAATACTATGACACTGTATAACAATGATTGAGAGCTATTGTTTTCTTATTGTTATAGATACGGATCTTCAACAACTATGATGCTGAGTTGAAAACATTCAGAATCACTGGAGTACTTGGAAGTGATGAAGATTTCTAGTAATGTTGAAGAACCAAGGAGATCAAGCATTTGGATTGAGAGCTACAAAGTTTATTTATTTTGTAATTCATATGTATTGATAGTTTTGTCACTAAAATTGACAAAGGGGGAGATTGTTAGAGCACTGCTCGGTCGAACTCTCAAGCGTTGCTATCTCAAGCTTGTTGTCAAGTTTAGTTGCCAAAACTATAAGTTTTGATTTCTAGTCTACTTATAGCTAAGTCTCGGATTAGGAAAGAAAGTGTAGTTTAGCTTTAGACTTCACAACATTCATCGATGAAAGACAAAGAACTACTAAGGGGAGCTTGTGGAACTTTATCGACTAAAAGGTATGCGGAGACTTGAACTCATCTATCACTCAAAAGTATATCTACTCTATCTTATACACATTTGATATTTCGAGTTGAGTTTAACTCGCTTACATATTTCTAGAAATATGTGTTGGTAAGCCTTCGCTTTAACCAAGTTTATCTTATATTCTTGACGAAAGTCAAAAGACGATCGTGTGAAAATCGCCTTGTAACATCTTACATGATTTGTGTGAGACGGTCATTTGATGTAGACTCGTATTGTTTCGTATTGATCATTCGATCACTTGAAAATTGCTTCGAAGCTAATAGTTTGTGTGAGACAGCTATTGTCGTCTTCTAAGAATGTTTCAATGATTGAAATGGGAGTTTAGAACACTTAACCATAATTGGAATTAAGCACAGTATGCGTACTTGCATATGTGATTGGTCCAAGACCGGAATGTAGTATGCATACCCGTATGCGTACTGGCGAGGTCAGGTAAAGTCCGGGAGCTAGAGTATGCATACCTGTACGCGTACTGGCTAAGACAGTAGAAGTCAGAGTACTATAGTATGCGTACCTGTATGCGTACTAGAATTAACTGAAGTTTGGAAGTGTACGATAGTATGCGTACCCGTTTGCATACTGGCGAACACAGTCAAAGTCTGGCATACTTGAGTGGGTTATGTTCTAAAATCGGTTTGTTCATGAACTAATACATTTATATAATAAGAAATGCAATATTTTGCAAACTGTGGCTATAATGTTCATGAATTGATTCGAGTGAATCAAAATCGATTTTGCTTCAATTGTGTCTTGTATGCTTTTATGAGAATATAAACAATTGAACAACTCTAGAACTAGTTTCATTTGAGTCATTTGAACTAGTTATGGTTAAGATGAATAAGGTTGATATTAAAGTGTTCATATGACTAACTTCGGTTAACTATATTTGAGCCAAAAGGTGTACACGTTTAGGTACGATTACTCATACCTAAATGAAGTCACTTTTTATTTGTGTGTAACAAGCTAAGTTCGATCTAACGGTTGAAAGATATTAGCTTGAGTCTAATCAGGTTTTCATCTAACGGTGAATATTGAATGCTTTGTTATCAAGGTAACATTGATTGCAAACCCTGATTTGAAGACTATATAAAGGAGACTATAGTCGATTTTCCTTTAACCTTAGGTTTTTCACGAAACCCTGTAGGTTAACGACTTTAAGACTTCATAGGGATTGTGAAGCCAGACCCAACTATTTTCTCTGTAGTTGCGTGTTTTGATCTTGCTGTTTTATATCGTATTGAGTACTATCTTCTCTAAGATTTTCTCGAGATTTATTCTCCGATAGGCAAGATAAAAAGTAGTCATAAACATATTCGTCTCATCGTTTGTGATTCCACAATATCTTGTTTCGCTACCATACAATTAAGATTATTATGAGGTGATTGATATTTCTAGGCTGTTCTTCGGGAATTTAAGTTCGGTATATCAATTGGTTCCTGTTCACCTAGATTTATCAAAAGACGAAACAAAACTCATTGGTTCTTGTTCTAGGGAGACAGATTTATCTATTCAATAGACTTTTCTGTGTGAGATAGATTGGTTTATCAAGTCTTCGACTTCGGGTCGTAGCAACTCTTAGTTGTGGGTGAGATCAGCTAAGGGAATCAAGTGCGCAGAATCCGGCGTGGTTCTAGAGGCGTAAGGAACGCGACTGTACCTTGATCAGTGTGAGATTGGTTAGGGCTCAACTACATTCAAGTCCGAAGTTAACTTGGAGTAGGCTAGTGTCTGTAGCGGCTTAATACAGTGTGGTGTTCAAATATGGACTAGGTCCCAGGGTTTTTCTGCATTTGTGGTTTACTCGTTAACAAAATTTCTGGTGTCTGTGTTATTTCTTTTCCGCATTGTATATGTTTATATAATTGAAATATCACAGGTTGTGAGCAAGTTTAATCAATTTTGAATCCAACCCTTGGTTGTTGATTGAATTGATTGACACTTGGATATTGGTTTTTGATACCATCCAAGTTATTTCTTATATTCAATTGGGCTCACAAATTCCTATTTGTTTGATTGCAGATTGAATTTAGAAATAGAGATATAACTCTTTGATATACTTTTCTTAAGATCGAGTCTGACTGTCTAGTTGATTCTCTTAAAAGTATATTGGAGTTAGTCCATACAGATTGCTAAGCGAAATATTGGGTGTGGTTATTAGACCCCCTCTTTTTCAAAGTTCATAAATGTAATTATATGCATGTAAGCAGAGAGGCAGAGGCACTAATTGGCTTTTTAGTGGCTCTACTTCCTTGCAGAATGAAGGCACATAAAATAGAATTTTACGGTTTTCTCCCTAAGCTAAAAACTACCATCAACATTAGTCCCCTGCTTAAAACGTAACAGTGACCTTGTTGCGGGATAAGCACAATATGGTGACAGATGAAAATAAAAATTCATAAGATAAAGTAGACAGATGTTACCATGAGAGAGCAGCTGGCTTGATCCTTGAACATGACACCTCCAATGAAGTATCGAGGCAAATAACAATCATCCCTCTAGCATGTTGATGCCGACTGGTCCCAGGTAGAGCAAGAAAATAAACGGATGAGATCTCAAGCTGTATCCCAAGCCTATATACGCGGGTAAATAAGGAATCCTTCCCTTTCCCGGATCTTGCAAACTTGCTAGATATAAAAGGGAGGACTTGGATCCTTCATCTCGCACCGATCAACAAAAGAGCTGCTCCTTTCTTCTGCTGATAGGTAAGTATATCGTCTTCCTTTGTCGTCTTTTTTTTAGAATGGGTGTGAACCCTAGCTCGAGTTCCTGCCATGGGTCGGATATCCACAGTGATTGATTGATTTTTTTTATCCTCCTTGTTAATTGCTGATGTAACTCTAATTCCATGCTTCCTGCAGCGCATGATGGGAACCCCTAGCAATAATCATACTTATAACTCTTCAGAAAATCAGTTCGAAGACGATGAACCCAGGATGACTGTGTTTGAAGAAGTATTGGCTAAAATAGATCATCCATTTCGTGGAGCTGGACAAGCCATACAGGGTATGTCCCTTGCGCATCTAAGCATCATTTGAGAACGCATTCATGCTTTCTTGGCTTTGGTGAGTATGAAAAAAAAAGTGGAGACGCGATGAAGCATCACAGCAGACGAGCGTCAGAGCTGAAAGATTCGCTGCTCATCAAAAGCGACGACGGGTTGAGCAGTAGAAACTTCCGGATAGATATGAACACCATATCCATAACGGCGTTGTGATTCTGGACTCTGATGTAGACTAACCCTTTTCTAGGGAAAATTCTTAAGAGGATATTGAAGTAGCTTCTGAAGGAAACTCCGATGATGGTAGCGCTAATCCCGATAGTTAGATCTTCCGTTATCATAATTTCCTTTGTAGATGGACATCCTTATTTTCCGCAATTTGTAGATGCCTCTTTGATATTTTAGCAGTCTTGCTTTATATAGCTGGATCCAGAACCTCTTTGAATAATATTTCTTTAATCACATTGCTTTATGATTATTCTTATATTTTCGATTGAATGGATGAATGAAAATTCTAATGATTAAGGAGTCCAAATTTACGGAAGATCTCGTAAGATTTTGAAATTTCAGATCCGTAGAATTCCCATATAAACTCCTCTCTGTTCTTATCCTCAAAGAGGGAATTGCATAAACACGCCTGATAGGATTATTGAATGTGTACTTTCGTCTCTCGACTTGCTTGCTTCTTAATGCGATTCTTGAGTGTCAGTGTCTTGTTCCATTGTAAGTTTATTCTCTGAAATCCGTGATTGGTACCTTGATTTTGTGATTTGAATCTGTTAGAGCATAGCTCGGTTGAACCCACCAAGCGTTGGTATGTCAAGTTTGGTTATCATATTTTAGTGAATCAAAACTCATTTAAAGAGTCGCTTGATTATTTACTAGAGTCAACTTCGTATAGGTTAGATAGAAAGTTACTAAGATATGAGACTTACAAGTATTACGTGAAGACTTGAAGAATGTGAAGAAGTAAAGAACTACACCGACGACATCATCCTTCCACTTCAGGTTAGTAATATTTGACTTGAATTGTTTCATTCATAACGTTCATATTGAAAACATAACTGTGAAGCTGTGAATGATTATACTCTAGTTAGACATAGTATTAAGGAATTACAATACGAAGTATAACGTCTATCTTTTGAACTACGTATATAAGACATCGACATAATCGTATGAATGCTATTGTGATTATGTATGGGTATGATGTGAAGATTTCGTCCTAGGAAACAATGTTTTACATTCGTTTAAAGGAAGTACATTCATAAACTTGTTTTGTGAATCGAAAGGGAAATCGCTAGGCTTATTGGTATTGTTATTCATTGCAAATCTTTTGAATTACCAATATGTGTGTTTAGTATAACCGCTCATAACTTGTTTATGTATCTTGGTAAAACTATTCACAATGCCTGACTTTTGTATTGGTATGACTTTTATTAGTGAAACCGATCTTAAGTAATCACCTGAGATGGTATGATCGATTTGTTGTAATTGGTATGACCAACTCTAGACATTGGGGAACCGATCCTAGTAAGAGGTGCAACCGATCAAAAGAGGGAATCGATCCTTGTAAGAGGTACAACAAGTTTTTAGTAATTGAGGAACCGATCCTATGACTTGTGCAACCGAATACAAGTTAAATACCATAAAAATGTGGTAACCGATCCTAGTACCTAGTCAACCAATTTTTGGAAAGCTAGTGTGACTAATCTTAGTACCCACATGGTGGTAGAACCGAAACTTGTATTGGTAGAACCGTGAAACCCATGATTGGTGATTTGATAGGATAATCAATCACATAGTTCTTGGAAGTCAGATGAACCAATTCTAAACTTGTTTGGAAGTGTGGCAAATCGGTTCCAAGATTATAAATATGAAAAAGGATTTACAAAGTAAAGATGTCGACATACTTTGAACATGTGCAGTAACTCTTATCTTTTATTGTTCAAAGATATTCCTTAATAGCTAAAAGAGAATCCCGGATCGAAATAAATTGAGAATCTTTTAATTAAGGTTTTTAGTTTTTTATATGCTTTTAATTTCCAGCAATTAAATGCATATCTTTAGAAAATAAAAATTAGTAATGTGCATTTACTAATTGGAGATTTTCTTCTGAGATTTCGGTCAATATTTGGACAGAGCATTTCCAGGAATTATGAAAAGCCGATTTTGGCATTTATTGCATATCTTTGAGAATATTCTTTTATGGAAATTCCTTGGTGTCCAAACTTCCTTGGTCTATAAATATTGAAGTTTGCATTTCAAGCAAACTAATCCTCATAGCCAGCAAAACTACCTAGTTGTGTTGTTACTGGTGGAGCCGTATATTCGTAGAGGAAAGTACTCTAATGTGACTACTAATTTTCACATAGTCTACGTAATATGAACAACTCAGAGAATCCGATACTAAGTAGTATGGATACCTCAGTTGAACTGATACTGTTGAGTAAATAAAAGGTATGTTCGAAATAAGATCTACTCAGAAGATCATATACTAAGTAAGTAAAGATACTTCGCAAGAGAAGATGCTAAGAAAACAAAGGTATCTCTGTAAAACAGAGATGAGTAAGCAAATAAGCTAAATAAAGAGATATCTCAGATGAATAGATAACTCAAGAAAACAGTGATAACTCAGAGAACAGAGATAACTCAGAAAGCAGAGATAACTCATGTAACATAGATAACTCAGTAACTAAATAGTTAAGTAAGAACATAATGTAAGTGCAACTAAGTTGATAGATCACACAAGAGATTACGTGGTTCGGTTAATCTTAACCAACATCCACGGGTAAAGATGATAAGTTTATTAT
Source organism: Papaver atlanticum (assembly GCA_023531105.1). Classification (NCBI taxonomy): domain Eukaryota; kingdom Viridiplantae; phylum Streptophyta; class Magnoliopsida; order Ranunculales; family Papaveraceae; genus Papaver; species Papaver atlanticum. The sequence goes on along the minus strand of JAJJMB010017528.1, from coordinate 2,519,671 downwards.
TGATCTTGTTACAAATGGGTGGAAGAACTCCATTAAAGAGAGTATGAAGATCCTAAAGTAAAATAGTAGAGAGAGAGTCTTTCCCTAATTCCTAACAAACCCAATTGTCCCTTTCTCTTGAGATGAGGATGGGTATTTATAGCTCTGTTAGAGCATAGCTCGGTTGAACCCCCCAAGCGTTGGTATGCCAAGTTTGGTTGTCATATTTTAGTGAATAAAACTCATTTAAAGAGTCCCTTGATTATTTACTAGAGTCAACTGATGTGAAATTTTAAAGTATAGTGAAAGTGGTAAGTAGAGTTCGTTCAACTCGGGCTTGTGAAGGATTTTTGAAAATTAAATAAAGTTGTTTCAATAATAATAAGAAAATACCGAGACTCTGGATTCCACCATTGACCAATTAATTGACAAACTCTAATCAATATTCATGCAATATTCTTCTTTAAAGTGATTCTAATATTTGCCTCTAATAGATTTTTGAAGTAGTAGTTGTAATCACAAAGCATGAAACATCAAAAGTTTTAAAACCTAGCATGTTCCATCAAAACAACTCACAACTACTTAATAAAAATCAATTTTTCTTTTAAGTTCTATGCAAATAATCACGTATAATAATTGCAATAAATAATTAAAATAGAACTATACCACTTTTCATGGAACAATGGCTTCCTCCGTTGCCTCGGCTAAGGGGTTTAGCTCCTCATATTAATCGTGTTCTCAAAATACATGTTTATGGCTCAAAAATTGATTACAAGGGAGAAAAGGGTATACTGTAGTCGCTGAAAGTCTAATACAGAAGACGGAATCGTTGCTGAAAGACTTCGGTGACTGCAGGAAGGAGCGACCGTATCTCGTTGTCACTGAAAATAAGTCTGCCTCTGCAACTGACTTTGTGGGTCTTATGTTCTTCGTCTTCTCCGGCAACAGCAGCAGCAGCAGAACCCGATCTTCTTCTAATGATTTTTCTGGCTTCTCTAAGGCTCTAAACTTTCCCCTAAGGTCTTGGTTACCTTCCTAAGACTCGTCCCAACCTTTTTATACACCACAGGCTCTCTAAATCCGTCCAAAAAAATCTTTTTTTTCTCCACAACAAGTCACGATAATTCCTTTTTATCATCACTTGCACGTCTTCTCAGTCAATCCAAGCTGTCCAAACTCTTCCTGTGATAGAAACAAATCTCTAAGAAGAGTTTCCTTCCTCTTCTTCACGTAAGTTTCCATAAATAAACCAAGAAACTTGCCCAAAATAAACCGTGATATTTTTAACCTTTTTTTTCGCCTCCAATTCGAGTTCTAGTCACTTTGGATCCATTCCAACACCCTTACCTCGCCTGTTAGGTCCATAGGAACGAACCCAATCAAATTCAGCCCTTTAATCTCCATAAAAATCGATCAACAATCCAACCCAAAATCCGTCTGTTTTCTGGAAATTTTTCTCGCCAGTTTTCTGTTTTTGAAAATGTGAAGAAATGTGACCTCCCCCTATCCAGTCCCGGTTTGTGCTTAGCAGTTGCTTGGAAATGGGTTACCCCTTATCCAAAGTGAGAGTCCGAATAGCAAATGTCCTCCCAGGAGCCTTTTACAACTTTTCGAGCCAATTTTGCCGCAAAAGCCTATTTTTCCAAAAACACCTACAAGGGATAAAATACCAAAATTAGTACAAAAATGGGTACTAACACTATACATAAAAGAGATGAAAATAGACACATAAATGCGTCTATCAGAGTCTGTTAATGTTAATTGGTCAACAGTTCTATCTACAGATCTTGAATCACTAGATCTCTAATAATCAAATCCTCAAACAAATTTGAGTGGCCTTATATATCATAAGAGAAGGACCATCAAATAAACAAGTTTGATCTATCAAAGATACTATACCATTAGATTTTAATCAAAAAACTAAAAAAACAATATGATTATGTTTCCCACAAACAGTATTACTAAAAGCTTCTTGATCCCAAGGAAAACTTGAAACGAAGGCAACACAAGATGTCTCACCTAATTGGATTACTCATATCTCTTAACAAGTTGGCTTCCCACACAATCACTTGAGATGTGTGTCAAGGATGAGCTTGTAAGAATACAAGCTTTTAAAAAAAAAAAAAAAAATCTTGTTGACAATCCTAACTAAGTCGAAACCGAGTGAAAACGAGAGGGTACCAAGTACACCACCAACTTTTTCATTCGTAAACCTGTATGGAAAAAACCTAATACAATTACAACCAGCTTAATGATCTTTGATAATATGTATATAGAGTTTATATCTCTACCTCATCTCAATTAGTATGTATAATACAATGAGTTTGTGAACCTGATTGTTAAGAAGTGTACTTGGACGATCCCAAAAATCAATATCCAAGATCAATCTAGTCATATCCAAATAATCCAATCGGAATTCTGCCAAGTAATTAAACTTATCTATCTTTCAAGATACGAATTCTACAAGAACAAGTCTCGTAATCGATCAAAATTAGATTAACGTATCTACTAAGATTGAATACGTACAACTTGCGTAAGTCCAATTATAAAGATAAACAATATAATACGGAAAAGGAAAAACACAAGACGCCAGAAGTTTTGTTTATGAGGAAACCGTAACTGCAGAAAAACCCCATGGTCTTGTCCAGATTTGAACACTGATTTATATTAACCAACTACAGACCCTCCGCCGATTAACCAACTACAGACCCTCTGCCGATATTATAATGAACTGACCCTCCGTCGATATTGTCCTTACTTAGCCACTACGGATATCCGGCAATGATATTGTCCTTACTTAGCCACTATGGTTATCCTGCAGTGTGGGGTTTTCAACGGGCATCGCCGCGGTCATCCAACAACAGCTTCCCGAGAGGTTACCCATCCCGTGACTACTCCCGGCCGATCACGCTTAACTGAGAAGTTTTTCTCCACAACTCAGTCAAATGAACCCATCAGGCTTCTGTGCTACGAAAGGACAAATCATTACTTACATTCCATTCAGACAACAACTGCCGAATATCAGGGTATTACATACCACCACTTTAAATTGGAACCATCCTCGTCTCCTGAGTATATTCAAGCCCAGATCTCTGACGTTCCCTGCCCTTATGAGACCATTACCTGACATATCTCATCCAGTGTACTCTCCCACCCTTGAGAGTTGACCCGTCATTGGCTTTGATACCATTTGTAATGGCCCGACCATCCACCGATATTGTTACCATTTAGCCACTGCGATTATCCGGCAGTATGGGGTTTTCAACGGGCATCGTGGCAGTCATCCAACAGCAGAGCAGCTTCCCGAGAGGTCACCCATCCTGTGACTACTCCCGGCCGAGCACGCTTAGCTGAGAAGTTTTTCCCCACAACTCAGTCAAATGAACCCATCAGGCCTCGGTGTTACGAAGGGACAAATCATTACTTATATTCCATTCGAAAAACCGCTACCGAATATCTGAGTATTACAAAAATCCAATAGAAGAATATACAAAGTGGTCCAAATATGGAACCGTGTATCATGACTGTTCATTTTGGCAATATGTCATGTAAATAATAAACTATATAATGTTCACACTTAAGAGTTTAATCATGATGCACTCATAAGTGTTTAAGTGATCGATGAAGTCTTAGAAGTGTTTAAGAGAGTCATAAAAATGCTAAACATATTTAGAAAATAAGTCTTAGAGCATCTGCTAGATTTTATTGGGATAATTGGTGAGACGGTTTGTGAACCGTAAGGCTAGTTCACGAGTCAGGGAGCTACGGTTTGTGAAACGGGTTCGCCAACCCTTACTCGGCTCAAGAACTCAGATGTACATTATTCGCGAACTAGGTTCACCAACCGTACTTTGCTTATGAACTCAGATGGACACAGTTCGCCAACCTTAAGCTTTTTATACCAACACCAAAAAATCAGTTCACCACGGTTTGCCAACCGGGTTCGCGAACTGTTCCCAACTGAACTTGTGGTTTGCGAATAGGTTCGCCAACCTTCCCTGTATTTCTGAAACTCAGATATCTATGGTTTGCAAAGTGTTTTTCCAACCTACCGTGAGTATAAATATCAGAAGTTCATGAATTTCTTTCTTATGATGTTTGAAATATTCCTAAATGATAAAATCACTTATATGGGCGATTTTCAATTGATCCACAAATTAATTCTCAAATAATAAATTGTTTCGAACTAATATCGTTAAGGACCTTTGAACATCTATGTTAGAATCATATTTCAAGATTTTTAACAAGACAAGCTTGACTCGAAATTTCTTAATTCTTTGTAAATCTATTAGAAGTCATATGACATAGTCTCAACAGATAGAATGGTAAGATAGTGAGTAAAATAAAATGGTTTTGTCTTCACATACCTGATATAGAAGTTATTCAAATGTCTTTGTATATCTTCAGTCTTCGAGGGTGATGTCTGATACTCAACTACCAAATTCTAACCTAGTCCGAGACTTGACTTAGTAGACTAGAAATCAAGAAATAGTTTTGATTATCTAACATTGAAAACAATCTTGAGATAGAAAAACTTGTGGGTTCAACCGAGCATTGTTCTAACATCGAGGCTTCAAAATCTGTGATAATATTGAGGTGTCTCATTTGCTTATTCTACTCCACATCTATGAAGTCCAAGCGTTAACCAAAATGTGCAAGATTGCAGTCATCAGTGTTGGCATATAGTAAAATTTATTTATAACATCTGATATATTGATAAACAAGATTGGAAAGTTTCCCACTAAATATCTGGCTAGGGTTGCTTTTGGTGCAACGTGCAGGAGCACAAGAACATTGTCGTAGAAAACATACAAAACTAACAAAAATTGGCACCATGGAAAAAAAATTTAATTACAAAGGCTGGGTATTTTTCAAAGGCGTCCTTAACATATACAAGATCTAGGACGAACGAAAAATATGGCGTTTTTTTTCTTTTTTATTGTATAATCAGACTAGGACGAAGATCTAACAACTCGTAAAAAATTCAGAACTTCCGATTTATAACAATAAAAAGTAAATCATAATTCCAAGTAAGAAACTCAACAAACAAAACCTAGAAAAACAAAGGATTATTCTAACAATTAAATGATATATATATATATATATATATATATTACATTTTAAAATGCGAAAAGTATCACATGAATCACATATATTTTATAATTTCATATAAAACTGTCACATGAATCGTTATCCTTACATTTCTTACAAAAAGTGCGACCCCTCTCTCTCTCAACATCACCTTTATCATTTCTCTCTATATATTTACATTCATACTTTGGTGGAATGCACATACTCAAAAAGGAAATGATTTATGTACCGTGAGTTTCTCATCGGAAAAAATACCGTGTGAGATAAAAGATGAGTCCCACTTTGACTAATCCCTGTACCAATGCTCGAGTCGTTGAAGGACTTCCCTTGGATGCTCACACGGGATTAAATCTGGTAAAAGCCTTTATCACTGTAGAATCATTATACCCGAAACTCTACTGCTTCAAGCTACCCATGTTACGGTTACTACTTTTACATTATGGTTGCTGCTTTTGTTAATTAGGATTAGTGATAATAATTATTGTAAACGTGCTAGTGTGCCTACTTAATAGGAATTTGAATTAGTATTTGAATTAGTAGTTGTCACTTGTTTTAGGTTAGTGGGGAATGAGATAACTACTTTGTAGGGAGGTTTATCTGTAAGTGGATTTTGTAACTGTCTTAGTAAACTCTATTTAAAGAGTCCCATTGTAATGAAATACTTATCCAGTAAAATGGAATTATGATAAGAGTTCTTCTCTAGTTTGGAGTCTGATTACACTCGAAGTAATCGTTGGGAGGCCGGTTTTCCTCGAATTAAACCATTAATGGACGGTGGGTTCGTCTATAAACCCGTTTATCATTTTTTTTTTATCGATATTGGAGTTCCGATATTAAGAGGATCATAACAATTGGTATGCAGAGTAAGGTCAATGGCTGCGCTATCCTCTAAAGAAGATCATAAGTGGTTTCTGTCCTTTTAATGTTTTTAAATTTTAGTTTCCAGAATCTTAGTTGTACTAGGATTTTTTTAGATTTTTTAGGGTTTGATTTTATTTAATATTAAAAAAAATCGATTTTACTTACCTGGAGATTTTTTTTAACTGGTCCAAATATTTTACCTTGATTTTTTATTTGGGTAAAAAGATATTCTAAATATTGTTTTCCTGATTTTGATATTTTGTTTGCATAAAAAGGGAAAAAAATATCTATTTATGTTTTTTCATGCTTTTCTTGTTTAATTGTTTTTAATTTAAATAAATAAATAAAAAAGAGTAAAAATAAAATAAAAATGTTTGATCTTCTAGTTCAAACTCAAAAACTGTGGAAAGGAGTTGAAGAGGTTATACAGGATTTTGAAGATTTTACACTAGCTTTTCAAGATTCTCAACACCTTATTATTTGCCGAAGTCATGGTGATAAAATTATGAAGAACAGTAAAGCATAACCTTGAGGACAAGGTTATTTTTCTTAGGGGAAGGAATGTTACGGTTACCACTTTTACATTATGGTTTCTGCTTTTGTTAATTAGGATTAGTGATAATAATTATTTTAAACGTGTTAGTGTGCCTACTTAATAGGCATTTGAATTAGTATTTGAATTAGCATTTGCCACTAGTTTTAGGTTAGTGGGGAATGGGATAACTACTTTGTAGGGAGGTTTATCTGTAAGTGGGTTTTGTAACCGTCTTAGTAAATTCTATTTAAAGAGTCCCATTGTAATGAAATACTTATCCAGTAAAAATGAATTATGATTAGAGTTCTTCTCTAGTTTGGAGTCTGATTACACTCGAAGTAATCGTTAGTAGGCCGGTTTTCCTCGAATTAAACCATTAATGGACGGTGGGTTCGTCTATAAACCCGTTTATCATTTCTTTTGATCGATATTAGAGTTACGATATTAAGAGGATCATAACAACCCACTTCCTCTTAGTTGTCCCCCAAGTTTATATTATATAGCTAGCCTCGATAAATTAAGCAAAAATAGACCCACTTCCACAAACTAGATAGCATATGAATGGGATTTTAATGTAGTAGGTTCCTACCAAAGAAAGAAATGATTTTTTTGGATTTAAGCACTTTACAAGGTACTCCTAGCAAAATTATTCTATTTCGCCAATCATTTTTCCATCTTTAGAGATATCATATTACTAGTAGTTTGGTATGCAAAAATTCTTAAGATCATCAAACCGAGAGATTCTTCAGGTTAATCAGAAGACAGAGAAGCTCAAATGATTATTTAGCTTTACTCTTTTATGCTTTATTAATTAAATCAAGATCATTATTGGATAATTATGTTTTGTTAATCATGTTTTGTGCCTGGTTGTCAATAGTAGGATATTTCTTTCCTTTTTCCTCTTCTTTCAAACAAAAAAATTGACCCAATAAATATGGAAATGTATAACTAATGGGTGAGTCCCTTATATGCATGCTTCTTTTGGTATGAATCAAACAATGAATTCACGTAACACGCTTTTTACTTGATCTCTTCATGAACATGTTATCGCTATGAAGATGACTAGCAACTCATTATACAATAAAACTTCAATGAACTAAAAACCTTGGGATTGCATAATTCTATCAATTTAAAGAAGCATTAATTTATCAATAAATTAATAAGTTAATAATATTCTAAATTTAAACTTAAGAAATATAATAAAAATCGGTCCGCGAGTTATAACTCCAAAGGTGTCACTATCCATCCACAAAAAACCCATCAAAACAAAAGTAACACAAAAACCCCAAAAAAACAAAAGTAACACAAAAACCCCAAAGAATTTGATGAAACCAATTTTGAAATTTGGGGGTTTTGTATCAAGTTTTAAAAATTTGGGGGTTTTGTATCAATTTTGTTTAAGATGGAGTTTTAATGGATCCCAACATTTGAACGGGGTTTTTGTACCACAAGTTTGGTCACCTTGGGTTTTTATGACTAGTTCTGAATAAAAATATAAGTTAAACTTAATTATTTCCTATTATATTATACATCTAAATATTTTATTTCCATTCAGAAAATTTTCCATCCAACAAGTTTTGGGGTAATATAAGATAGCATATCAAGAAGTATATCCAAATAACATGAAGCATGTGTTGCCATATCCTTAAACTTACATATCTCTAAAACAAAATAAGGATAATATCCCGTCAAATACGTTCAGAAGTCCAATGTTCATATTCTTCAACAGTAAACTCATTGTACAGTTTTGTAGGATAATATGCATTCCGAACAACTATAAGTCAATAACTAGGTCTTGCACAAACAATGACTGCAGTACATATATTTACGAAGATTAATTATCAATCTACAATATAGAAAAACGGCAAACAAACCTTGCATTCGTAAATAGTCATCTAACTTTTTTGTGGTGTGATGAGATCATGAGCCTTTGATAGTAAGTTTTTTAAGGAGCTCTTTTTTAATAGGTAGAACCGCTGGTAACATTGAAAGATAGGAAAAAAGGGATGGATATTTAGTAGTGGGTAAGGCAACTCATATAAATACCATTCACTCGGGTATTAGTGGGTCACACATAGTATGTAACATCCTAAGAAAATGAACAACCGTCATACAATTGTTTAGGCTGGGACGCACATGGGTAGTTGTGATGTGATTCTTGTAAATGGAAACGCTAAAGTGTTATATGGAAGTGTCATTCCAAGATTTGCACAGGCGTACTACTAGCATGTGTCTCCCATTGAGTATAAAGGTGGGTGCGATATTTTCCATCTGACAAAAGTTAAAGGTAATAGTGGGAAGTAATCAACTGTAACTACTGTTGATGGTGGTTTTTAGTTCAAGGCTAAAACTGTAAAACTCCATATTTGTATGCCTGCTTTCTGCAAAGGAGTAGAGCTGTTAAGAAGCTGATGAGCGTCTATACCTCTCTGCTTACATATGAATCATGTAATTCAATATTTACGAAATTTATTAGAATAATATTGATGCATGTAGCAACAATCCCAAATATTATATGAATTTTAATTAAGCTCCCGTCTGCATTATTCACTAATGCAAGGCTTGCTGAGTACTTTTCCTATGCTACGTTCTCGGCTGAACTCTTAATATTGACATGATATGACAATTAATGTTCACTCTCAGCTGGGTAGCATGAATTTCCCAAAGTGTCGGGATTAATATGTGCATGAAGGTACTCAATCAGAGGCACGAGCTGCGCTGCTCTCCATGATGAAAATTGGTAATTTTGTATCAACGTGCAAATTCACCAAAAAATTGATTTATTTTGTGCTAACTCACAAAATTCAATTTTTTGACCTAATTCTATCAATTTACAAAAATTAAGTTTTTTGCCCCGAAAAGGAGCCTGCACGACATCTCGATTCTTATTGGTCGAGACAAAAACCTAGGCAAGCTAGGAAACTAGGCTATCATATAGCTAGTAGGATTAGAATCCTACCAAAATTTAAAAAATAAGAAAATGGGAAACTGCGACAAATAAAGGAAGCAGAAAAAAGGGGACGACCGTGCCACTTGGCCGGTCGGTTTTCCCTAGCCGGAACCCCTCTTTACTGACCGTCCTTACCCCATGTTATTGTCCGCTGGTCCCTCTTCCCAATCAACCAATCATATCGCTTTTATCCTACCTAAAGATACTCCAAATTGCTAGCCAATATAGGCCAGTCGCGCCACTTCTTATATAAGAAAAATAATCTAGACCATCCAAGTCAGTCGCGGAACGATCACTACCACATGACTTGTCCTGTCTATTTGACGGACTTGGCTACCTCCTAGCGCGACCAAACAAGTCCCATGGTACTCACTGACATGCCCACTTTTATTTCAGCCAATCAGAACTCTCCTACCCCGCGGGCAGCATCCATAATTGCTAGCCAAAGTAGGCTAGTCAAGCGGCTCAAAAAAAGGCTTTAGTTTGATTAAGACCGCCCATGGCAGTCTTAAATCAATCACGGCCGTCCAACTTAGCTGGCCAAATTGGCCGGGTTAGGTTTTATTTGGGACAACCAATGAGAATCCATCGTGATTACCGGTCGTCCCTCTTCTATAAAGATCGATCGTCCCGTCCACGACCTACTCAAATAGCTACCGGCAGCTGCTCAAAGTGGGTTGGTCACGCTCCTTATAAACCTTAAATACATTCAACGACAATCAACTACTGCCGCAAATCATCTCAACCGCCCAAATTGACCAGCTGATTTGACCGGACTAGATTTAGTTTGATCCTACCAATGAGGTGACATGATGACTACCGGTCATCCATCTTCAATGAGGACCGATCACCCCGTCCCTAGCCTACACGAACAGCTCCTGGCAGCTGCCCAAAGATGGGCGGTCACATCCCTTTTAAGATCGTAAAATCCGTGACTGACTCAAACATGCTCTATACAACGATGCTTCATATGCATCGATTATTTTGAGGTGCTTGCTTAAAAGCGATGCTTTACATGCATCGATTACAAACGATTGTTTATTATAAATATCGATTTTACAAATAATTTAATTATTTAATCTAAAACCGCCATATGATATTCTCTAAGCGCTGGCTCATGGCGAGTCTCATTCGTACAATTTGACTTGGCACTTACGGATCTCATCCAGGTAAATCAAATTATACGAGTAGGCTTTTACCTGGCAGCCTTAGTAATATAAATCATGCCAGTCATGACTAATTGCTATTTTCTACAAAAATACTTGAGACATCAAACATGTCACAAGCTGGGGGATGTACATCAGGGTATTGGTCTGGAGGTTTATAGCGTGCGGTGTGCAACACGCCCATTAAGAGAAAGTGCCTGGAATAGCGGATAGGTGACAGGTAGAGGAGTAGTGGGAGTACAAACCGTCCAGTCTTCCCATAACCATAAGACACGGTTTTCACCATTCACCCATGATCTCTACTGCTTCACAACTCCCACTTACAACGAGATCAGTGTGTTCTACTATTACTTGTATAAATAGATTTTTCAATCTATTTCAACCAACAACATTGGTTATCAACGCAAGTATTCAGAAATCATCCAGGATTCATAGCTTACACTTTGCAAGAAAATTCTACGTTCTGATACATGTCATAAAACTACACTTTCATCATTCTGATCTCAACACTTTCTTTGCTTCCCTCCTTAAGATCAACCCTTCTCCTTCATTTTATGACCGAAGCAGGACTGGAACGACCATTTCTTGGTTTAGGCCAGGATTGTACAGATTTATCTCTCGAATCTAAAGTACTCTTGTGCAGTACATTTGTTTAGGGTTAAGATTCGTTTCTCATCAACACACCCAATTTATCATTTTCGGCAGAATCAGTTTTTACCCTACTACAACCACACATGCCGTAATACTTTTAATACTTATCACAAGTCATTATTTATTTCGCAGAGGATGACAAAGTCATGGGTATTTGTCATACGCTTCTTGTAACCACATATGCCACAGTAATATGATGAACTGTCGATTCCATATTTGAAAACTCAGCACATGTCACTGCTAGAAATGTCTCATGCTCCCCCCCTAACAGTGGGTTGTGTATTTTTTAAGATTGTAGATCTCTTTTTATTTTTTTCATATTACTTCGACACTGAAGTAATGCGACCATACAAAATCATAAAAAATACAGAGTATCCGGAATAGCTCATGTAATCCACCGACAATTTTTAGAAGAGAGTTACCCATGTATATCGACTAAGTTACGCATTGGGTTCAAGGACATGAGACTCGCATGTATAATAGCCGGTAAGTTCGTGAAATTTATTCTTCCATTTCTAGGTTAATTAAGTTCCACTTAAATTATACTCACTGGTTGTGTGTGTATAAACTTTGTTTATTGGTTCGTCCATTTAATAGGGACATATAAAGTTCAAAATGGCAGCCGACGATCCTTGGGAAGTTTTTGACGAAGATGAGTTGGCAGCGGTGCTGGATAGTTACTACCTACCTGAGGAGAAAAATGACTGTGATCCAAGACTTGAAACTCACACAACGTCCAAAGCGAACGTGTCTGTGGTTGGTGACCCGTTAATCCAGCATGAGTACCGTAATAAATCGGTTGTTGTCGATCTCACCCAATGCCCAATGGTAAAACCAAATAAGGATTTTTTTGTCAAATTCCATCGGAGGGTCAACAAGCCAAAAAAATTTGTTAGGCCTGCGGGAGAACAAAGATATTTAGAAGACATTAAATGCAGGCAGAGAGCAATAGGTGAGCCGGATGTCGCTACACAAGTCATAAGACAATTAGTTATATATGGATGAAACAGAAGGCATTAACGATATTAATTTTCAAAGTAATCCTTGGTTTGTTGCACAATATTATTATTTTGATGGAAGAACCAGTTTGGGGTCCATTCTTAAAAGTTTGGCCGAAAAACCCATCAATTCAAGAATCGATCGGTTGGTTGTTATGGTTGAGAAACAAAGTGCATATTAAGATGGTGACTTAAGTTTGACGGTTAAGGTGATCGTTGTAATTTTGTTTGTTTTCTATTTATTTACCCATTACAATAAGACGCTTGTATACTCACTCAATACGAACCTTATTTGTGTTTTAGGATCCTGGTGGTAGAATGCGTCCACCGGAAAGTGATGGAGAATTCTGAATATGGAAAGCAAATTAAAGTGGGGTCGGTATTAGTTTTGAAGAATGTGGTTATATTTCCACCTACCAAGAAATGCCATTACATTAACATCACCCTTCCTAACGTCGAGAAGGTATGTTTCAAAATTGTCAATGTATGTAAATCGTTTCTCAATGAAGTTATTTGCGTAACCGAGGAATTTTAATGTGTTCCGTGATGTACATGTCATACCATTGGAGTGTGGTCCTGTTGTCGGAGGCTCTAGAGGAGGGGCTTTGTCGTAGTTTCTTTGTAGAAGTTGAAAATGACTTTGTTTTATTTTTTATTCAGGGATGGTTGTAATTTAATTATTGTTTCTAAGTTCATATGTTTCTTAGTTCTCGGCTATGTAAGAAACCTACTTAATCCCATCAATGCAAAAATTCCAAGTGTTTGTTAATGTGATAATTCATGCATGGCAGTTGATAATTTAATTCCTAAGAGGGGTGTTTGTTGGAACACGGACTCTCATGATGTTAATATTGTACGGGTAAAAAACAAATAAGATAAGTTGAATCGAAAGGTTCTTTGGCAATGTCGAGAAAGATAAGGCATACAAAAATGGGAGGGACCGCCTAATGTATGGACTCTCTTAAAAGCCAGTAAGTGTGACTGTTGTTTATATTTCTCTTGAAACATCTCCACTCCACTTTGCATGAACCCATTGAATTGTCTTATCCTTCCTTATGCCTTGTACTAGTCAAAAGATACTTAGCTAGACGCCCAAATCTGGCCTACACTACACCTATATATATATATATATTAATAATAATTCGTTAGCTTTATGTGTGGTGAAATAGAATAGAATCAATAGAATCAAACGTGAAAGAACAGTGTTATACTCTCTTAAAAGCTAGTAAGTGTGACTGTTTCTTTTATTTCTCTTGATACATCTCCACTCCACTTTGCATGAACCCATTGAATTGTGTTATCCTCCCTTGTGCCCTGTACTAGTCAAGAGATTCTTAGATAGACGCCCAAGTTCAGGCATACACTATACCTATATATATAAGTATGACAATTGCTTTTATTTCTCTTGAAACATCTCCACTCCACTTTGCATGAATCCATTGAATTGTCTTATTCTCCCTTGTGCCATGTACTAGTCAAAAGATTCTTAGCTAGACTCCCAAGTTGAGGCCTACACTATACCTAGATATATATAGATATATTAAATAATTCGTTAAGTCTATGGTTGTGGTGAAACAAAATGGAATAAAGCGTAAAAGAACAGTGTTATACTCTCTTAAAAGACGGCAAGTGTGATTGTTGCTTTTATTTCTCTTGAAACATCTCCACTCCACTTTGCATGAACCCATTAAATTGTATTATCCTC
>JAJJMB010017528.1:2459961-2505725 GCA_023531105.1 Papaver atlanticum | reverse complement strand
AAACATTCAAGCAAATGGGTCTTAGAGACGAATGCCTAATCCCTTCTACCTATAACACATTTGGCTTCAATAGCTCATCGACCCACCCAAAAGGCGAGGTCACCTTAGAAATTCGAGTAGGAAAAATCCTCACTCTAACCACTTTCTGTGTAGTAGATGAACTTTCACCCTACACAGCCATTATCGGGCAATCATGGGTCCATGGGATCAAAGGATTTACCTCGACCTACCATCAGAGACTAAGGTTTCCAACACCCGATAGGATCGCAAAGATCGTTAGAGACTCAGGCGAAGCCAGGTACTGTTACAACATGGACGTACAAAATGGAGAGAAAGGAGTAAATTCCTCTAAAGCAAAAAAGAAGAGAGTCAAGAACGCTAAGAACCAGGATGAAATTGATGCGTTCATAGCAACAACGAACAAAGCAAGGCGTTCGGGTAATGTGCTTGACTCGGACGATGTTCTAATCTGGGACTCACCTATGGAGCCATTGTAAAATCTTTCCGATGTCGGAGAGCTCAAATCAAATTTATCGGCCTCGGAACCCACAAAGGAGGTCAATATCAGAACACCTGAAAACCCGGATATGGTCAGGATTGGAACTCTCCTTAACAAAGAGGAAGAAGACAAACTAATACAAGTCCTAAAAGAATATTCTGACGTCTTTGTGTGGCGTATGGAAGATATGCCTGGGATAAACCCGGAAATATGTTGCCATCATTTGAAAATCAACACAAAGCATAAGCCCATAAGGCAAAAGATGCGAAAGGTGGCGCCAGAATATCACGAAGCAATTCAAAAAGAATTAAAAAAGATGGAGGAATCAGGAGTCATCCGAGAAGTGCAGTATCCAATATGGATTTATAACATGGTAATCGTACCAAATAAAAATGCGGGAGTGCGAATTTGCATTGATTTAAGTGATATCAACAAAGCCTGTCCAAAGGACAGCTTCCCACTCCCTAATATTGATCAACTCGTGGAAGAAACATATGGCTACGGATTACTATCCCTGATGGATGGATACTCTGGTTATAACCAGATTCCCCTCGTCGAGGAAGACCAAGAGCATACTGCCTTCTTCACTCCTCGAGGACTATACTGTTACACTAAAATGCAATTCGGACAAAAGAACGCGGGCGTGACTTACCCAAGAATGGTGGAAAAAAAATTTGACCACTGGATACTTAAAACCCTAGAGGTATATGTAGACGACATGCTTATCAATAGTAAACTTCCACGAGACCACGCAAATGACCTCAAAGAGATTTTCGAACAAATGAGAAAATTCAACATGAAAATTAACCCGGCAAAATGCGCCTTTGGAGTTACCTCAGAGAAGTTCTTAGGATACCTGGTCACTAAGCAAGGCATCGAGGTGGATCCCGCTAAAGTGCAAGCCATACTCGAGATGCCTTCACCTGCCACAGTCAAAGACACGCAGAGGTTAAATGGTCGACTAGCAGCCCTGGGAAGGTTTATAGCTAGATCATCCGACAAATGTAAAAATTTCTTCAACACTTTGAAGAAAGGTGAAAAATTCTCATGGAGCAATGAGTGCGAAGAAGCTTTTCAAAAGATCAAAGAACATTTGGCCACCTTGCCAATCCTTCAAAAACCCGATCCGGGCGAAAATCTTTACATCTACCTATCGGCGACTAACACCTCGATCAGCGTAGTGCTAACCCGTATAGATAAAGAAGTAGAAAAACCTATCTACTTCATAAGCAAGAATCTGACATCTGCAGAGAAGAACTACTCTAAAATTGAAAAGATCGTGCTATCCTGGTTTACGCGACGCAAAAATTGTAAACGTATTTCCATGCCCACACAATCACAGTCATTACAAAAGCTCCAATAGAATCTGTTCTAGACCATGCCGATAGGGCTGGAAGAATCACCAAATGGGGATCCCAAATCAAACAATTTGGGGTGAAATATCAAGACCAAACGGCAAGCAAAACCCAAGTTGTTGCGGATTTTGTAGCTGATTTCCCTCTAGATGATACGGATGAAATCGAAGAAATCCCAGGGATGGAGGACGAGATGGAAGACCCACCCGAGCTGCTTCGCTCGGAGAATCCCATATGATGGGAAGTTTTTGTAGACAGGTCATGTAATTCGGAAGGATCCGGCATCGGAATAGTCTTTACGACTCCGACAGGCCGCAGGATCGTCTACATCCTAAGGCTAGAATTCCCCGTTACTAATAACATAACCAAGTACGAGGAAGTCATACACGCCCTACGAGTAATAATTGCACTAGGCATCAATGAAGTGAGACTCACAAGTGACTCACAGCTTATAGTTCGACAGATAGATGGAATATATCAAGCTTCTGATACCTGTTTGCAGCGATACCTCCAACTCGCCAAACACTATATCGGACAGATACCTAACATCACTTTCAGGCATCTAAACAGAAATAACAATAGGCACGTAGATGCCTTAGCTTTCATTGCCTCCATTACAATAGACCCGGAAGCGACAAACGTGAGGATCGAAAGGGTATTGCTTCCCTCCATACCCATAGAAGGAGACATGGAAATCCTCAGTATAGACATAACAGACCAACACGAGGCCTTACCAGACGACAATTGGAGAACTCCAATCATGAAATACCTAGCCAATGGAGATCTCCCAAGCGACCAACAGCTCGCACACAAAGTGATTTCCCGATCGGGAAACTACCAGCTCATAAACGGCATACTGTACAAACAGTCATATCTGGGACCATTGCTCAGATGTCTCTCCTTCGTCGAAGGCTAAAACATACTAAAATAAATACACTATGGATACGCTGGTAACCATAGTGGAGGAAGATCCATATCCCACAAATCAAGGCTACAAGGATACTTCTTGCCTCGCATGAACGAGGACTCAAAGCAGATGGAAAAATCATGTTTAGAGTGCCAAAAGTTTGGCAAGAGAAGATATGCACCATCAATGGATTTAAAATCCGTACTCAGCCCTTGGCCATTCTCCAAATGGGGGATTGACATCGTTGGACCTCTACGAGCTGGCACAGGACAACGAAAATACCTAATCGTGGCCACTAATTACTTTACCAAATGGGTTGAGGCTTCAGCCCTCAGGCACATTAGAGACCACGATGTCTTTAAATTCCTTTTCAAGCACATCATATGTCGCTTTGGTATCCCAGCCGCCATCGTATCCGATAATGGAGCCCAACTCCGAGGGAAAAAAATTGTCCTCCTCTTTAACTGTTTCAAGATCTGAAAGAATAAATCCACACCCATCTACCCTGAGAGTAATGGACAGGCATAGGCCACTAACAAAACCATCGCCGACATGCTCAAAAATAAGTTGGATGGACATGGGGCTAGCTGGTGTGGGCAATTACACAATGTTCTGTGGGCCTACCGGACCATACGAAGAGAATCAACAGGGATGACTCCCTTCGCTCTTACTTATGGCACGGAAGCGATTATACCAACTGAAGCGATGATCCCAACGACAAAGACCGAGGCTTGGGAAAAGAACCTCACCTCGGACATGATACTCGCCAAGCCATACGATCTCGAGGAAAACCGAGAAATAGCTCTATAGAGAATGGAAAATTACCATCATAGGTTAGCCTGAGAATACAAAGAACGTGTTCATCAGAGCCAATTTAGCCCAGGCGACAAAGTCTGACGCGAGATCCCGCCATACCAGCGCGAGTCAGGAAAATTTGCTCTCATCTGGGAAGGACCACTAACAGTCATCGCCAAGGAAGGCGATGGAGCATACAGATTGCTCAAACCCAATGGGGAAGAACTAGAACGCCCCTGGAACATCAAATACCTCAAGCCATACAATGCTTAAACAGCTTATCGCTTAGGAAAAATGGGACTCGAATCCCTATATGTAACAGGTCAGGGTACCTTACCAAAATGTACTAAGGGCTTATAAACCCTCTTTTGAAAATAATAAAATTAATCCTTTTGCGTGCTCATTTCATTTACTTTGATTTTTGTTAGTTTATTTTTCCTCTTGCAATTTTCTACTTTCATTTTTCGCTTCATCTTTTCTTGCATTTGCATAATCATATCATATTTGCATTATAACAAAATCCCATCAAGATCATGGCATGTTGCTAGCCACACCTTCCATTCTACAACGAATGATGCGGGTAAAATACCTAAGCTGCCCGAGACGGACACAGACCTAAGGCAATGCCATCTAGCCGAATGAAGCAAGATAAAGAGGGGGACACCCTAAGCTACCTAAGACAGGAACAGACCTAAGGTAATGCCATCACGATCACGAAATCGGATGATGTCCTGCCATAACAGGAGATATCCAGAATCAAGGTACTTACCTTTGGTTAAGGAAAGAATCACTTGACCGAGATATTTCCCTCCAAACAATGGTTAATAAACCTGGGGCAAGTGTAACCTAAACAGGACACTATTAAAAACACCAAGCCCATGAAGGCACCATACCAATGCGAGAAGGGGAATGTGCTATACTGAAAGTTCAACACCGTAAGAGATGCCCTATCCACTTAAGGAATTGATCACTCCTTGGCTTTGTCACCCATGGTTGGACCAATAGTATACAAACAAACCCCACAGAGCCATTACCATAAAAAACACAAAGATGAGGAATTAATTACCATTGCCCATTTCAATAAGAACTTTCATTACAAAATTTTATTCGACTCGAACACAACACGAGGGCGTATTAAAATTCTCAAATTTATAAAAAAAAAAAAAAAGGAGCATCACGATCATGCCTCGCCAGGAGCATCCTACTCGGTCACCATCCGACCCTCACCCTCGATAACATAAAAAGCAATTACATCGCCCGATTGGGGCATAAGCGATTCCACCCTCAGAAACATCAAAAACCACCACATAGACGTAATAAGTAGCGAGACCTCCTTGACAACTCGTGCAGGAGCAATAGCTGGGTACTGCCAAGTAGCCAAGGCATTCTCACTCTTTTCCCAAAAATGGCATCAGATGCTACGGCATAAAACAAGGGCAGGGTATGTATATATATATATACGTTCAAATACGAAGATAGTATTTTATACCGCAGCATCTTCAGCAACTCGGAAAATCCATATCCACCACTAATAAAACAAGAACAGATTGCGCAAACGAAAAATATTTGTGATAAACTAAGTAACAACGTGCGTAATAGCAGAAAGTGTTTCTAAGCCAAAACGGGTGAAACACATGAAACAAAGTGTTCCCAAGGCCAATCGCAGGAAGAAACACACTGTATGAAGCGCTTCCAAGCCGAATCGTGTTAAGAAACACAATGGCGAACACGAAATCTTCCAGCAAAAAGTCCAACCCACTAGCAGACAAACCATTTTCTTTAAACTACTAAAGAGGCTAAAGAAAATATGCGAAAAGATAAGTCTTTCCGATAAGACATCGGTGATGATCTAGAGATTAGATCAATAAAAACCGAAGCATCAAGTAAATGAGAGGGCATAGCATCATGCTTAAGAAAACATGAATAAACAGCTAGCCGCCATGGAGGACGAGGAGGAAAACGCTCACCGAACATTGAAAGCTTTGATGAAAAAGACCTTAGATTCTACAGAAGGGAAAAAGAAAATGAAATTCAGTTCTCTATCCTAAGAGGATTTTATAGGGATAAAAGTACTCGAAAAGATAACCAATATTTATCCAAAAAAGTCAAGGCACGATAATCGACGACGACCATGAAAGAAAGAGAGAGACATCCTCCATCTTGAAATGGGAAACTAACCGACGATCCAAGGTCCAACGGGTAAAAGCGCTCTAAAAGTGCAGACTTGGAGGAAATCTCGGACGTGGCGATAAAGACGGGACGGTTACGAAGTTTTCTTCCCATCATGCCCTTGGCAAGTTGCAAAGAAAAGGAGAAAAATGTGAGGGTAAAATACCCGATGGCCACGTGTCAACATCCCAAGGGATGATCTCATGATAAGACGATAAGGTGGAAACATCGAATCATACTCTATAAAGCTGATTTCATCTGAATCGAGACACCTGCTACAAGCGTTACATGAATGACGCGTGTTAGGAGTGGTTTAATCGATCCAGACGGTCAAGTCTAAAAAGAATGACTACATTTAATGAAGGATCAGAAGAGACGTGGGCGAATTTACATCACACCAGAAGGCTCAGGCGATCTATACTACAACCCAGAGGTGACACAGCACGAGGTTCTCCAAGAAGGAGCTACACGATGATAAACAGGGCGAGATAACTCGGAGGGAGAACCAAGCAGGCCATCACGAGGGATAGTATAGAGTTCGTCCGAAGCAACGAGGAGATGCACGATAGCTCTGTCAGTTCGGCAAGACCAGGCCTTCATGAGTCCAACTTGCCTATAAATACCAGTCCTTGTAGAAGGAAATGGACAACTTATGTAATACTAAATGGTCTTTCTACATAGAATTCCTGAGAGAGATCTAGATAAACAAAGAGTGAGAAATCTAAGTGATATTTGTAGCACTTTCAAGGGTAAGACCCCAATCAATAAAGAAAAATCTTCTTTCCCGTGGACGTAGGTCTTCATGGCCGAACCACGTTATATGCTTGTGTTAATCTTTACTTTCATGTTCTTTACATTATGTTTGTCTTTGAATCTTGAATGTTAGTAGCTTTATAGCCTGTAGATCCACTTGGGTGTAGTCATCAGAAAAGATGCAACTACACCGTTATAGCGTACTTTGCTACTCCCACCTTTAATATTGCGCCACACGTTGATAGAGATAACTTCATAACTAAGGAGCCTAAGAAGTGATGTAGTGTATGCCATTGTAACATAATAAGTTGCTCCACCTTTAATGTTGTGCCACGTGGCACATCAGATTTTTGGTACTCACACCTAATTAGGAGAAATCTCTTACGACCGCTCGTTTTAAAGACTTCTTTGGGATTGGAAAGCTCTACGAGTACCGTTGGTGGGAAACTAGATAATTGCAGTTTATTATTAGTTTTCGATTGATTTGATTGACTAACAATTGTTGAATTTTGATTGCACCTAGTTTGTTTATGCTTAAGAATCTTCTCTTCTGATATAAGATTAACTCAAACTAGATCGAAGTATCGACGGGGATCTTTAGAACTGTTTGTAGATCAAAAGACATCTTGTGATAATCCATTGTTAACAGACTCCGTTCTGTGTGATTGATCACCATAGATTCAAGTTGTTTGTGTGCAGGTGTTTATTGAAGATCTAAGAAGATTTGAAGACAAAGAAGATTTCTTATTTGAGTTCATAATCTTTGGTGTGCACAAAACTTGATCGGCTGGGGATCCAACTATAATCGGTTTATCTTTGTGATAACCTTGATTGATTAGTTGAGTAGATCGGCATCAATACAATTCTTTGTGATTAAGAGTATTGATTACATAGTCTAGACAATTACTTTGGTAGTTGTTAAGAGATAGATCTAAGAACCTGACAAAGGAGTTTATTGGGATAAACGGAAGAGCCTTTTGTCAAACTCATATCACGTTGTTTGAAAAGAGTTATTACCGAACAGAGTTTTTGTTCCTTTACTGTTTGGAATACGAACCAAAGGAATTGTTCCAAGTGCGTGACTTATTACAAGTTGGAGGCGCAGGGATACTGAAGGAACTAGGTGAACTATAGATTTAGTTGCTTGGTCTCAACTATACGAAGTTGGTTTAGATTTTGTATATCGGCTTAATTCTGAGAGTATTCAATTCTGGACTAGGTCCCGGGGGTTTTCTACATTTGAGGTTTCCTCATTAACAAAATCTTGCTGTGTCTTTTACTTTTCTATTTCCGCAATTATAATTGATTTATTATAATTAGAAGTAAAATACACAAACGTTAATTCCTATTTACTTGATAGCAATCCTATTGTGTTTGGTTAAGTCTGAACCTATTATCAAGTAAACATACTTCGTTGTTATATTGTATCGATCTCGTATCCATAGACGATCACACGAAGTGTGAACCGATTAGTTGTATTGTCTCGACTCATTCCATAGACAATCACTTTCGGAGAAAGAACTTATAGTTGGAAAAGTTTTAGATTGAGGTATATTTGGGTACCCTCGTCTTTTCAATTGGTATCAGAGCAGGCAAACACGAAAAGATCTAACAATCTGTGTTTGGTGCGATCCATCCTATAAGAAAATGAATCTTATGAATGATTCAGTTAACATAACGGGAGGATTTGATTATTTCAAAAACTCGTGGTGGAAAACACGAATGAAGTATGTAATACTCTTATTCCTAATTACTTTAGGAACATGAATTATATCTATGTATGTCGTGAGTGACTTACATAATTCTTTTGATTCCATAGGATTGTATATCATTGTGTTTGATACTGACTGTGACAATCATACAATGCTCTATGAGACAGGTCGTATCTCTAAAATGCATAAGATTCCTCTCAGAATTTTTTATTACATGAACCATGGCCATTGTGTTCTTGAAAAATATGGAATCTTAATATATTTTGGATATCCTACCTGAGTATATATATGTACATTTTCATATCTAAGACTGTCAATGTATCGCTATCTAGGATGCGATTTTGGAAACCTTGTAACCTTACAAGGAAATTTTTTTCAGTTAATAATTCTATTAACAATGGATTGCTTCATACACCTCACAACTATTTTAATGAAGCAAGTGATCTTTTGAAATATTTCAGGATTCATGATTCTAATGGTATTTTTAACAAATATCATATTATGTTCAAATTTATCTCTACATACTCTATTAGAAAATTCTTGAGTGAATCTCAAATGATGTTATCAAATTCTGATAATAAAAGAGTAAACATATTTTTGGACAAAAACATAGAATCAATCCAAGATAAAGATCCAGACCATGAAAAACCGGTTTTCCAAAAGAAAGACCTAGATATAAAATCGGAATTGTCTCCCCACAAGGATCAGATTTCCTAACAGTATTGATGACAAGCATGAATTTACTCACTTTGTTGACAGCTCATGCTTTAGGAAATACGAAACTCTCAAGAGAAGGGAATTCACTACTGAAAAGAAATTCGATCCAGATGTCCAAGATAAGGATTATGTGAAGTTTGTTCAAGATCGGAACTGCGGAAAGTTGTTTGAAATTGAAAAATATTCACCTGATATGGTAAGAGTTTTTTATGCGAATATTCATAATGTTGATCATAAAAATCTTACTTTTGTTACTCTTGTTGGTCAAGGACTCTACTATGTTGATCGTAAGACAATTTCTAATGCTATTGAGTACAATGTGGAATGTAATCACTTGATTACTGGATTTGAAATTGAGCACGATACCATTTCATCACATCTCATTGGAAGATCGACAGAGTGGGAAAGTGGTAGATTACTAACAAAAGATATACCCTTTACCTAAGGGTATTCGGTAAACTTGCTTTAGAAACCCTATTTGCAAGCACTAGAGATACGTCAGCTTGGGACAAAGATTTTGCAGAATTTGTTTATTTTCGGTTAAAATGAGACTCTCAAATTGATATATGTGGAATCATTGTCAGTCAAATGATCAAAATCTCAGATTTTATTTCTTCCCCAGGAATAAAGAGGCATCTCGGTTTTCCATGTATAATTACAGAGATTTGTGAATTCATCGCGGGAGATGATTTTGATGTCATGAGAAGCATTACGACTGTCTCTAAAAAGACTATATGTTAAATGATTGGAGTTCAATCCAGTAATAAAATGGTTGAAATGATTTCACCAAATTCTAACAATAAGTCTCTTCTAGCTCATCTTGAAACTCTTGGTAAACAACTTAACTGTTTTCAGAAACAGCTAGGCTTTGCTGCTCAAAAAGATCCAGAAACTCTTAAAGGAATTCTAAAGATTGAATCAGAGTTTTGGAACCAAGAATCGGAAATAGAAGAAGAGCATCAAAAAGTACTGGATCACAAGGAATGTTCCTCTAAATAATTAAATCCAGGAAAATAGACATCAGTTTTTTATTTCTTTATATAAATTGTAGAAGGTCTATTATGAATAAAACTATCTTATTTATGAATAAAATTATTATTTTATAATTTTTCTTGTGATAGTTTTCGATTACATAGCCTGTGCTTGAATACTTTATATTATTGCTATATATTTTATGGGATGCTTGATTTCGGTTTTCATAACCTTAATATTCGATCTCATATGGTGTGAACCCTTATGGTTTGGGTGACTTTTTGGTTTAGCAGGATTAAGTTCTAGCCCATGTTGGTAGGCTTTATCAAGTGATCATAAAAGCATATGTGAATCACAATATGTGAAAAAGTCACAATATGTTGAATCGCTTTTGGTTTAGCATAAAAGCATATGTGTTTCGAGGTTTCAACTTTTACATTTCATTAGTTAAAACCGGTTTTCAACCTTTCTCTGGTAAAGGTTTGTCCTTGTTGTTCTTTTGTCTTGCGAGAGGATGACAACACAACGGGGGAGAGTTCTATGTGAACTTGCGCTTAATGATATGTAGCGCCCTCAAAGCTAGCAGCTGACTAATCCAAGAGATTAACTAAATAAAGAGGCACTAAGGATCTAAATCTCATACTTAAGCATTCAATTAAGAAATCTGCTACAAATTAAACCCAAAACTTACCCCCTCTCTGAATATACATATACAAAAACTTCTCTCAAATGATACATATACAATAATCATTTAGTTTACAAATAGAATATACAACATAGTAAACAAAGCAGAAGTTAACCAACTAACGGACTCAACTCTTCGGAGCTTTCGCTGTGCAACTCTGATCTATCTCTGAAACTGAAAGTGGGAATGGGTGAGCACATCATCCCTAAAAGGGGTGCCCAGTAGAAATAACATCTAACTTTCAAGTAATCATTGAAAACTGATGAAACACGGAAAACAGTAAAACATATTGTAGAAACTTTTTCAAAGCAATTTAAGAAGAACAGTAAACATCAATGAAAGAGACGTGTTGCCCGCACAATACTAAAGAATAATATTGAGGTGTATCGCCCTAGCCATAGATAATATTACGGTGAATCGCCCTAGCCATAGAATACTGGATATAAAGGAAGAATAATATTGTGGTGTATCGCCCTAGCCATAATAATATTGCGGTGTATCGCCCTAGCCATAGAATACTGGATATGTAAAGTTTGGGGCACACATCTCATACTAAACACTCAAATAAACAATCATGTATATGGAACTAACTCCTTCGTCAAACAATGTATAATATTCAATGCCAAATTCCAGCAACTAGTTAGTAATATTGTGGTGTATCGCCCTAGCCATTGCATAAAAGCTCGAAAGTAAGTAGGTATAAAAGAAGGAGCAGTATCCTATATACCACATATGGGAATTCTTATTTCCCAAGCACTTAAATGGAAATTCTTATTTCCCAAACATTCACAAAGACAAACAATGCATTACAATTCCTTTCCAATGCAATGGAAAGATTAAAAGAATCAACAATACTTTCGGAATTTAAAATAAAACAATGCATGGAATACACAATCAGACAATGCATGAATTTGTTAAACATAAACTTTTGTAAAACAAAACAATAATCACAAAAGAGTTAAATGTAAATTCCCACATCTTTTGATGACAAGCCAAGCCTACCTCGAGATCCACGATCCACTGGTTCATCCTTTGAATCGATCGTTGTTAATATAGATGAACTGTTATTCACACAAGAACTCTAAGAATCTAGCCAAATGGCTCACACAAGAATCATACAAGTCTATCTAATGGTTCTAAGCCCATTTATGACTTTACACATTTTCATTCCCTATCTTTAGCATAGCTAAGGTTTACTAATTCAATAGGGTTGATTCTATAGTCCATTAGCTAAGTCTTATGAATATCTACAACTTTGTAGAATAAGCCAAAGGCGAATTCGGACCATAAGGGTCCAAAATGTCTAATTAAGAAAACTGGCCCCAAGCCCACTACTCCGGCCCATTAAACTAAGGCCTGGTACATTTAGTTTAGGTCAACTAACAGTCACCAACGGTCAAACTAACAGGCACAGGTCAACTAACCGTCAACGTCTAAGTCCAGGTCAAAGGCTACAGAGTCAGGGTCAGGTCAACGTGTTAACTCGGTCAACGATTCAAACAGGAATCGGTCTGGATCAACTCAGTCAACAAGACTGATTCAGGTAAGTCAGATTCACTTTTGACTCAGTCAGATTAACTGAGTCAGCTAATAAAACTAGTAAGACATCTGACTAGGATGACTAACAGCCTAATTCTATTGCAGCAACTCAATCAATTCAAATAACTATAATTCATTCAATCTTAAACAAACTTCAATTTCAGTTACAATCTTAAACTCTGCTTACCTGCAATTGCAGCTTTAAGCCATACACAGATCATCTCAACATATTCATCCAACCCTCAATACAAGGCTTCAGTTACATATCATCTCATTCAACTAGAATCATTACCAATACAGTTAACTCCAACAATTCATTTCTCCATCCTTTTAACATCTTCAACTCATCTAATTCTAACTAATTTCTCATTTCAACACCACTGACCACATACAATCAGACTGAAACTCAACATGTACTCCATTCATTACCATAAGCCACCGTAGTTCAACTGAACCATTTTATAACCACCATCCTCATATTCACCACAACAACCATTACAGCATCCTTGCTCCTCTGATTCTTCCCAATACACACACACACACAAACAACAAAAGTGTATTTACTGAAGGTTCATCCATGCCTGCAACAGTTCTTACATTCATAAACACCACCACAATTTACAATTACAGCTCCACTAATACTTCCACTTCCAACACCAGTTCTGCAATAACAACTACAGCTACATTCTCCACTACATAGCCACTGCCTTCTCATTCACACACTGTAACACTATCTAATTTATTACAGCAACATCATTACAACACCTGCAGCTTCATACACACAACAACACCAACATTCCCTAGCCACCAACACCATTAAAATGCTACTGCAACTCACAGACTTATGTATCATCTACTGTCATATTTTATGCCATAATTCTTTATCTGAGATTCCCCTACTTCATCCAATCTCAATTCTCATTCAATAATAACTCATAAACTTAATAACAAACTTGAACTAATTTACAGAAGAACAATTACCTCAATTTAACTTTGGTGAAGTAATTGAAATCAAACGCCTCTTCACCTTGATTCCAATCAGCAACATATCATCAACTCGACCCATCTCTTATCTCATCTGATTTCTCTACTACTTCAACAAAACCCTAATTTCTCAATTTGTCAAATAACTGCTCTTCTTTGAAACTAAACCCATAACCTTCCTCTTCACAACAGATTCTTTAACACCCATACTGTAATCTCTTCTTGTTTAATTCAATCCTTTCATCCTCAACAGACAGAAACCCTAACTCCTGATTCAAACCTCAAACAACTCCACAACTTCAATCATACCTCAATTAAGAACAAACCTATCTTCAATCAGACTACTGAACCTTCAATTTCACACAATCCCTCAATCAACTCAAGAACCTTAATTCAGTTCATCTTTTCAACAAAACCATAACTTCAGATTCTAGTGATTCTTCAACCGTATCCCCTATTTCATGTCATGCCCATCTATAATCATGCACCTGCAACTCTAATTTCATCTTCTAAGTCTTCTAAACATCAAACAGATCCACAAATCCTAATTTCCGAAATAACAACAAATCAATCTTCTTCTTCATGATTAACAGAAACACCAACTCCTCCTTCTCTTATACATCCTCTCGATCTAATCCTCTCAAGCCGTACCTCAGATCCAACTCCATATCTTCGACAGAAGAAGAGCAGAGAAGAAAAACGAAAGAGAAGAAAGAAGAAGAGAGAGAAAGAATAAGAGAGAATGAATTTCTCTTCGATCCATTTGAGGATAAGGCTGACGAGATTTACTGAGGAACCCAGAAACTTAGATATGGGCTGTCAAGTCGGTTAAACTGCAAAATCACTATTTTGCCCTTCAAACTAATCTGATGATTTCTTCTTCGTCCAATATCCGAATGACACGTTCGAGTAGCCCATCTCACATAACTTTTCGAGATCTAGCTAATGGTACCAGTTTCATATCTAGATCGTTGTTAGATTAACTCCTAATAATTAATGTTCGAGTTACACTAATCGAATAATTAGAGGCTATGACGTCTCTTGACTAGTCTAATAGCGTTGACGAGCTTGAGGGTCTTTACATTCTCCCCACCTTATACATTTTTTCGTCCTCGAAAATCAAACCGTCCTTCCGGTCATCAAGACTCCCCACCTTATAGAATAATTCTATCTCTTGTCTAAGCGCAAAAACAACACGATAACAAAAGCACAAACCTATATGGCTTTCTACAACCAAAATTTGTGGTTCTAGGTTCAAAATACTAGTTTCTATTTCAATAAGTTAATGGTTCTAATTACGAGAGAAGATTTTATAACAGTTTCTAAGCAAATTATTAATAGAAGCAAGTCTCCCTTCTATGCCTAGTGATACAAGAATGCAGTTGCCCTGTCTAGGTTCGCGACGCCTGACAATGCCTACCTACGTAACAAGTATCACATGAACACATAAGAATTACCAACCTCACTATTCCCCAGTGCTGGATTAACTAAGTATTAATTTATTAAGATTAATTAATCTCTAAACTTTTATCTTAACTGGTGTAATTTAAAATTTTACTTCATTAACAGTTCAAAACATTTTAAACAATTTAATCATCAAAATTTATTTTATTTTATTTTTATTTATCATTATTTTTATTTATTTATTTTAATGGAATTGAATTTTAATTCCAAATGAAACTATATTATTATAACTAAATAATTTTTAAATTCATGTACTATTTAAGAAAAACTTAATGCTATAACCATTATCCAAATATAAAGTTATATTTATTTGTTTATTTCATTATGTGACTTGATATAAGTAAATAATCGCTAACAATTTTTCATAGTTGTTTGGTATTAATATTTTATTATTATTATAACATCTATTTCTTATTTCTTAGGTCGATAAAAGTTAATCATAATTAATCATAATGCCAAGTTTAAATTTTATTATTAATACTAGATTTGATTTAATCTAACTTTATTTCCTTAAATTTTATATTATTACTAAGTAATCCTTAAGTTGTATTACTAATAAAAATTACATTTTTGCTAAGACTATCCTATAATTATTATCCGAATGATATTTACCATAACTCTAATTTTTTTTATATAATAATTAGTATTATATAATATAATCATTTGCTTATTTTATAAAAAGTTATTGTCTTAATTATATTCATTTTCATATTTTATCCATTTTTCCTATTTGATTACTAGCGTAACTAAAATATGGCCAGAGTAACTACTTAGTAATGATAATTAAGCCCTAATCTTGTAAATATAAATCTACTTCCACGTAAAGATTGATATAATAAATTTTTATTTATTCTGATTTAATCTGTATACTATATCTTGTTAAATATTGGCGTTGGTAGTTTAATATGATTTAAATTTAAGTCTGCATAAAATTATAGTATATCCTAATCGTCTTTAGATTTTACTACTAATGTGAAGTATCCTATTAATATACGAATTGATTTTCTTTTAATTATAATATTACGCTAAGTATCCGAATACTATTACTAATTCATGTATAATTGTTTTATTTTAAATATTTACTGAATCATTTGTTAGATTACAAATAATTTCGGTACAAAATTATTAACAAGTTGAGTCTTTTTATTTTATGCATTATATCCTCACCTTTTCACGTCTAATGTCTAATAAGTATTATATTAACTGTCTAGTTTACACGCAAAACATGTATCTCTAATTTGTAATTAGTTTAATTTATAAAACTTAACCATAGATAAGTGTTAATAATTTTCCATAACTATTTAATCATAATTATTATTTTTATCATTATATATCTTTATTGTAATTTTTGTTAAGTTAAGTACAATATGATACTAATTGAGAAATGCTAACATTACTTTATTAAAATTACAATTTTCATTAATAATTACTATTATAATATTTTTATTATTAACACTGATGGTCGAAGTATTATTCTAACTACTCTTACAAATATTATTAAGTCCCAACAAAATTATTAACATTTATGTGATTATAAACTGTTGATTCTACATATAAGTCAAGGTGCTCAATAAGTTTCTATGTGATTTTCAAGATCTATCACTGATACTAATACTATTTTTAGTATTGAATTGTCTACGTGTTCATACTTTTTAGGCCAATTATTCTCTAATCTTTATTAGCTAAAGTTATTGGTGTACCCTACAGTTTTTACTTCATTATATATACAAACAACCAAACAAACAAATCAATCAATCAAATAAATCTTTTAATTATTGATAGCTTTTAGTGATTTAGATTTATCTCACAACCCATCCCAGTTCTAAACAAATCTATTTCACTAACTGGCACTGGCTAATTCTATCTTTCCCATTTAAGATCTAATAGTGAGCTCTGATACCAACACTATAGCGCCCCCAAAGCTAGCAGCTGACTAATCCAAGAGATTAACTAAATAAAGAGGCACTAAGGATCTAAATCTCATACTTAAGCATTCAATTAAGAAATCTGCTACAAATTTAAACCCAAAACTTACCCCCTCTCTGAATATACATATACAAAAACTTCTCTCAAATGATACATATACAATAATCATTTAGTTTACAAATAGAATATACAACATAGTAAACAAAGCAGAAGTTAACCAACTAACGGACTCAACTCTTCGGAGCTTTCGCTGCGCAACTCTGATCTATCTCTGAAACTGAAAGTGGGAATGGGTGAGCACATCATCCCTAAAAGGGGTGCCCAGTAGAAATAACATCTAACTTTTAAGTAATCATTGAAAACTGATAAAACACGGGAAAACAGTAAAACATATTGTAGAAACTTTTTCAAAGCAATTTAAGAAGAACAGTAAACATCCATGTAAGAGACATGTGTTGCCCGCACAATACTAAAGAATAATATTGAGGTGTATCGCCCTAGCCATAGATAATATTGCGGTGAATCGCCCTAGCCATAGAATACTGGATATAAAGGAAGAATAATATTGTGGTGTATCGCCCTAGCCAAAATAATATTGCGGTATATCACCCTAGCCATAGAATACTGGATATGTAAAGTTTGGGGCACACATCTCATACTAAACACTCAAATAAACAATCATGTATATGGAACTAACTCCTTCGTCAAACAATGTATAATATTCAATGCCAAATTCCAGCACCTAGATAGTAACAACAACTCAATCTTCTTCTTCATGATTAACAGAAACACCAACTCCTCTTTCTCTTATACATCCTCTCGATCTAATCCTCTCAAGCCGTACCTCAGATCCAACACCATATCTTCGACAGAAAAAGAGCAGAGAAGAAAAACAAAAGAGAAGAAAGAAGAAGAAAGAGAAAGAATAAGAGAGAATGAATTTCTCTTCGATCCATTTGAGGATAAGGCTGACGAGATTTACTGAGGCACCCAGAAACTTAGATATGGGCTGCCAAGTCGGTTAAACTGCAAAATTACTATTTTGCCCTTCAAACTAATCTGATGATTTCTTCTTTGTCCAATATCCGAATGACACGTTCGAGTAGCCCATCTCACATAACTTTTCGAGATCTATCTAATGGTACCAGTTTTATATCTAGATCGTTGTTAGATTAACTCCTAATAATTAATGTTCGAGTTACACTAATCGAATAATTATAGGCTAAGACGTCTCTTGACTAGTCTAATAGCGTTGACGAGCTTGAGGGTCTTTACATGATATATATTTCTGGGGAGAAGAGGATGTGGAGATTGAGGTAACGAATTTGTTAGTTAATCGTTTTCCTGTTTAAGAAAGCCTGATTTTACTTCATATATTTATTGCTTTTGCTTAACAAAATTTCGGTACAATTGATGTTTATTCCATTATTTGTGTATGGATGTGTGTGTTTCAATTGTTCCCCATTAAGAAAAACTATTGTTATCTTGCTTTATGGTTTGGTATCAATTGTTTAGGCTTACGAAATTACGGTGCAATTGCAGTACTATAATGTCTATGTTTGTTTCAATTGCTTCCGGTTGAGGTAAATAATTATGCAAGTTGATTTATTTGGTTTGTATGAATTGTTTATGGCTTAACAAAAAGGTTTTCGGGATCAATTGTTTAGTCCAATTCGATTCCGGATAAGAGAAACTAAGTTAATTCTGATCTTAGTTAGACTTATCAAAGTGGAGGTTTCGGTTATTCAAGTCTAATCGAATGCCTTAACAAGAAATGCTAGTTAACTAACCTAGTACTTGTCTTGTTTAAAAGTGAAAGGTCTAAGTTATTATTTGAATAATTAGAACTTGATGAGAAAAATAGAGTTAATTCTTATCTTTATTTTGGTCTTATCGAACAAGCGATTATATTTGTACAATCGGTTTAGCAAAAGAACTAAGGTGCTTAGTCAAAAAAAATTGATTTGCTAAACTATTAGGGAAAATTGCTTCGGGCAATTGTTTCCTTAGTAACATATAAATACAAAATTACGTTGTAGTTTCGGTTTTGATATTGGTTGTCTAAAATGGTGTGTGGAACCCTCGTGCTTAACTCTTATAGGTTTTGCAAGTCTTTTAAGATTTCTAAGATCCTTTCGGTTTGTCTTTTATTTGCTCGTACCTTTGTCATTTTGTAACAAAAAGGGGGAGAAATATATGGAGTAAACAAGTGATTTGGTATCACTAAGGAAAGGACATTGGTGCTTAAACGTTATATCTAACGAAAGAGTAAAGCATAGACTAAGGGGGAGTAACATATCATATTGACACTTGTGGTTATCTTAACTACAAAGGGAATAACAAAGACGTGCGGATTGAAAATCTACCTATCTTACCTTTAGGGGGAGTATTAGCTTTGTTATTATAATGTCAACAGCGACATTTATGGATTGAATGTATACATGTTATTGTGCTGTTGAAACTTGGAATCAAGCGTATGTGAAATGAATTCTTGTAATTTGTTTATCCATATGATGTAAGAGTTTTGTCACTAAAAAATTGACAAAGGGGGAGATTGTTAGAGCATAGCTCGGTTGAACCCACCAAGCGTTGGTATGTCAAGTTTGGTTGTCATATTTTAGTGAATCAAAACTCATTTAAAGATTCGTGTGATTATTTACTAGAGTCAACTTCGTATAGGTTAGCTAGAAAGTTACTAGGATATGAGACTTACAAGTATTACGTGAAGACTTGAAGAATGTGAAGAAGTAAAGAACTACAACGACGACATCATCCTTCCACTTGAGGTTAGTAATATTTGACTTGAACTGTTTCATTCCTAACGTATCTTTCAAGTCGTGCATATTGAAAACATAACTGCGAAGCTGTGAATGATTATACTCTAGTTAGACATAGTATTAAGGAATTACAATACGAAGTATAACGTCTATCTTTTTAACTTCATATATAAGACATCGACATAATCGTATGAATGCTATTGTGATTATGTATGGGTATGGGTGAAGATTTCGTCCTAGGAAATAATTTTTTACATTCGTTTAAAGGGAGTACATTCATAAACTTGTTTTGTGAATCGAAAGGGAAATCGCTAGGCTTATTGGTATTGTTATTCATTTAAAATCTTTGGATTACCAATATGTGTGTTTAGTATAACCGCTCATAACTTGTTTATGTATCTTGGTAAAACTATTCACAATGCCTGACTTTTGTATTGGTGATAGACGCATTATTGTGTCTAATTTATCTCAATTGTATATATTGTTAGTGTTCGATTTTGTATTTATTTTGTTATTTTATGTCTTTGTAGGTATTTTTAGAGAAATAAGCTCTTGCGGCGAATTTGGCTCGTAAAGTGGTGTTTTACACCCCAGGATAGAGTACTAAAGGCACCCCAAAATGCACCGGAAGCACCCCAAAAATGTATCGGAGGAACCCCGGAAAAATTTCTATTTGCACCCCATAAGACAAGTACTAAAGGGACACCCGTGCAGGATTAGGGGGAGGACATCTTCTTCTCAAATTCAAAAAATGAATTTTTGCAGGAAAATATTTTCATTAACAGCAGAATTTCGATCGGATGTTTGGACGTGATTTAATGAGATTCAATCCCTGAAACTTAGTGGGTAGACGTGATATGACACTATAAAGCTGGTATGGGTATTCGTTTGGATCAGAATTGGCTGAATCGTATCATGGAGCAAAACAGGGAAGTACGTGCAAATGGAGAAGATATTCACGCGTCTGCTGTTGCTGGAGTGTGCTGGGAGAGTTTGGAATGTTCTGTGAGAATGCTAGATGCGTGTAAGAGTTAAACAAGGAAAGAAATACAACTGCAAACGCATGGAGAAGCTAAAACATGAAATTATTGCAGTGAGAATGAAAATAATAAAGAGAAGATTTTTTGAAGTTATGGAGGAGATTCAATGTCGCAATGATGTATAAATAGGTTCCTAGGATCACATAGAATGGGTGTCGAGAGTTTGGGGAGCTTAGGAGAGCCAGAGAAGAAGAAATCACGAGTTGCGGAAACTCGGGTTCTGCAGCTGCTGCTGCTGCAGAACAACAAGAACAAAAGCCTGTAAAGGAAAGTCGTTGAAAACTGTCGCTTAAATGCGACAGTTCCCAACTCCTTTCCAGCGACCGCGGAACAGAGTCTACAGCACTTCTCTTGTATCGTTCATTTTGTGACGATTTTTGTGCGTCGCAAATTACTGTTTTTCATTATTTTCTCCGTTTTCACCATTGTAAACAATTTTTGAGCAAATAAAAAATATTTTGAGAGTGTCTATAATATGAGGAGCTAAACCCCAACACTGGGACGATGGAGGAGGCCGAACTTCATACATGGGTAAATTTGTTTTATTCTTTTTTATGACTTTTGCACTAAAATTAATTGAAATATGATTTGATTAAATTGGTTGTCATTTGATTAGATGGGTCATGCTTAGCTTAGGTGATTTGATATCCCACGCTTAACATTTACAATCAATGTTTTGAGAATCTACCTTGGCAAAAATAGAGTCCATGTTTATATTTCTTGAGCTAAAATTGTTGAGAATAAATAAGTGAACCTTATGTTATGAAGATTGTCTAAATCCTTAGTCCCAGTACCTCTTGCACCAATTGTAATATTATTGTATATTTTTATTAAATTTAAAAACTCGAATCTTCACAAGTCTCAACGAACCTTTTACTACAACAAAGTTGAAATCACATCAATTGGTATGACTTTTATTAGTGAAACCGATCTTAAGTAATCACCTGAGATGGTATGATCGATTGGTTGTAATTGGTATGACAAACTCTAGACATTGGGGAACCGATCCTAGTAAGAGGTGCAACCGATCACAAGAGGGAATCGATCCTTGTAAGAGGTACAACAAGTTTTTAGTAATTGGGGAACCAATCCTATGACTTGTGCAACCGAATACAAGTTAAATACCATAAATATGTGGTAACCGATCCTAGTACCTAGTCAACCAATTTTTGGAAAGCTAGTGTGACTAATCTTAGTACCCACATGGAGGTAGAACCGAAACTTGTTTTGGTAGAACCGTGAAACCTATTGTTAGAGCACTGCTCGGTCGAACTCGCAAGCGTTGCTATCTCAAGCTTGTTGTAAAGTTTAGTTGCCAAAACTATAAGTCTTGATTTCTAGTCTACTTATAGCTAAGTCTCGGACAAGGATAGAAAGTGTAGTTGAGATCTAGACTCCACGGCGTTCATCATGCAAAAACGAAGAACTACTCAAGGAACTGGTGGAACTTCATCGACTAAAAGGTATGTGGAGACTTGAACTTATCTATCACTCAAAAAGTCTATCTACTCTATCTCCTATCTCGAGACAAAAGTCGTATTACTATATAGACTTCGATTATACACATTTGCTATTTCAAGTTGAGTTTATCTCGCTCTCGAAATATGTGTTGGTAAGCTTTCGCTTTGGCCAAGTTCATTTTTACTCATGACGAAAGTCATGTTGATTATTTCAATATCTTGAAAATTGCTTTGATGAAAAATAGTGTGTGAATAACCTCTATTTAACATCCTCTAAGAATGTTTCAATGATTGAAATAAAGAGTTTAGAATATATAACCATCTTTGGATATAAGCATATATAGTGTGTTCGCACATTAGTGTATAAGTCCAAAACCGGGAACCAAATGTATGCATACTTGTGTGTATACAAAATGGTTGATGGAGACTGGGTAAGTATGCGTACCCGTACGCATACTAGCGGAAGTTCACGTCCGTGAATTTCTGCTGAGTTTGGATTTCAAAACCAACTCAATCTGGTTACCTAAGTACGCGTCCCGTACGCATACTGACGGAAAGTTCACTTCCATGAATTTCTGCTGAGTTTGAAAACAAAATCAAACTCAAAATCGGTTACTTAAGTACGCATACCCGTACACATACTTAAGTGTGTTACTTTCTAAAATTGATTTATTCGTGAACTTAAATTTATATAAACTAAGGAATGCATCTTTGCAAACCGTGGCTATAAAGTTCATGAATCGATTCGAGTGAATCAAAACCAATTTTGCTTCGATTGTGTCTTGTATACTTCTATGAGATCTAAGCAATTCAACAACTCTTGAACTAGTTCATTTGAGTCATTTGAACTAGTTATGGTGAAGATGAATAAGGTTGATATGAAAGTGCTCATATGGCTAACCATTTGGTTAACTACTGTTAAAACAACGACTTGTACACGTTTAGGTACGGTTACACAAACCTAAATGACGTATAGTTCATTTGTGTATAACAAGCTAAGTTCGATCTAACGGTTGAAAGATATTAGCTTGAATCTAATCAGGTTTTCATCTAACAGTGAATATTGAATGATTTGTTACCAACGTAACTTAGATTGCAAACCCTGATTTGGAGACTATATAAAGGAGAACTCTAGCAACTAGGAAAAGTAATCCCACACCTCCTGTGTGATACTAGTTGTATAAGCTAGAGTCGATTCTCCTTTAACCTTAGGTTTCTACTGAGACCCTGTAGGTTAACGACTTGAAGACTTCATTGGGATTGTGAAGCCAGGCCCAACTATTTTCTTTGTAGTTGCGTGATCTGATCTATCCCGATTCTATCGTATTGAGTACAATTGAAATAATTGACTCGAGATTAATTTATCCGATAGGCAAGATAAAAGTAATCACAAGCATCTTCGTCTCATCGTTTGTGATTCCACAATATCTAGTTTCGCCATCATACGATTCATATAATTATGAGGTTATTAATAATTCTAGGCTGTTCTTCGGGAATATAAGTCCGGGTTATCGATTGGTTCCTGTTCACCTTGATTTAACAAAAGATGGAACAAAACTTTTAGGTATATCCGTGGGAGACAGATTTTTCTATTATTGTAGACTTTTTTGTGTGAGACAGATTTTTTTATTAAAGTCTTCGACTTTGGGTCGTAGCAACTCTTAGTTGTGGGTGAGATCAGCTAAGGGAATCAAGTACGTACTATCCTGCTGGGATCAGAGACGTAAGGAGCACAACTGTACCTTGGATCAGTGTGAGATTGATTGGGGTTCAACTACAGTCCAGACCGAAGTTAGTTTGTAGTAGTCTAGTGTCTGTAGCGGCTTAATACAGTGTGTGTTCAATCTGTACTAGGTCCCGCAGTTTTTCTGCATTTGCGGTTTCCTCGTTAACAAAACTTATGGTGTCTGTGTTATTTCTTTTCCGCATTATATTTTGTTATATAATTGAAATATCACAGGTTGTGCGTTGAATCGATCAATTGGTAAATCCAACCTTTGGTTGTTGATTAAAATTGATTGATCCTTGAACATTGGTCTTTGGTACCGTTCAAGTTAATTTCTCTTATATTCAATCAGGCTCGCAAAGTATATTGGAGTTAGTCCATATAGATTTCTAAGCGAATTATTGGGTGAGGTTGTTGTACCCCCACTTTTTCAATTGGTATCAGAGCAGGCAAACACATTTAAGACCACATAATTCTGTGTTTGTGGAGATCTTACTCTGTGGACAATAAGTTCATCTCTTGCTTTTACGCACATCAGAATGTCATCTAGAGCTTTTAATTATGCAAAATGTCTTGGGATTGCCTCAAAGGATAACTCCTTAGCTGATTCTTCCGAATCCCGAGGTAAAAAGGTTGTTTTATCAGACTCTGATAACTTTTCCTCAAATGAGACATTTGAAACTTTGTCAAAAGCTGAGATGGATCTCACTAGAATCTTAGAAAAAACTACTGAGTTTATTTATTTTCATAATCATGCTCATCTTATAGTTGAATTTGAAAAGTCTCTTAGTCGAGAACGAGAACTCTATAGTATCATTGAGTCCTTCTCCAACAATATCGAGAAACTGATGCAAGAAACTACTCTATAGCGTGAAAAGATTAGTGTTCTTGAGGATATTGTCAAAGAAGACTCAATTAGAGAAAAACGTTTGATCGAGAAGCATTCATCTGATCTTAACAGACTTCGTGTTGAAAAATAGAAACTCGGTGCTTCCCTTACTCTAGCCCAAGAACAGTGCAAATCCTTGAAAAAAGAAAACTCTGTTTTAATGAGAAATTCCTCTGTACCGATTACCAATTCTCAGTCAAAGTTACAGTACATAAAGAAATGTTTTCATAACTTGCAAGCTTCTAATAGGGCTGTGAAGTCAAAACAGGTTCCTTCCAATATTTCTCCTCCACGAACTGTTATTTCTGTGGGAAAAAGAATCATTATGTTCAACATTGTTTTGCTAGAAAGAAACAGATTTCTGATCTTCAAAATCTACTTTTGTTTACTGTTAACCGAGTAAATCGTCTGACAGCATCTACAATGGAGCTCATTCCTGCAGAAAACTAGAATTCTCATAAAAGAATTTTCAATGGTCACTCATTCTGAAATCCTCACAGGAAACGTGGTTCTCCAAATGGTGCAATACACATTCCCAGTATCTATAAGAATAAGTCTGGTAAATCCAAGTCTAGATGGTGGAGACAAGTCTCTTCTAATTCTCTGGAACCGATCTCTAGAGGTCCTAGACTTAATCCTCAGAAAAATAGTTTTGGTGGATCACTTGACAAGGTTATGTTAAATTCTTATGGAATAAAAAATAACCGAAGGAAGGTAAGGAGTACCAGGTTCAAACCTTCAGAAGGAATCTACGACTCATCTCTCAACACTCATAGTGAGATAACATCTCACGTGGCTGCCTAAACATAGGCATTTTTATTCTTGTATCTAACTTGAGAGATGCAAGAATGATTTTTGAGAGATACTCAAGTCCACTGTAGTTTTCCATCTGTGATAGGATTGACTATATTGTTTTCTTTTTTGATGTAAAAATCAGAGTCACTTGACTCTTTGGTGACAGTGCATCCCACTCCTATGCTCTGATCAAATTTATTGAGTCATGATGATGTGGGATATATGAAAACAGAGGTATTTCCTTTATTCTTGTCAGTTCTTTTGTTTAACCGGTTCACGAACGTCAGGGTCTCTCTTGGGAGTTTAGGGTTTTCACAACAAGGATGTCAATCGCTTGCCTAAAAACATATATATCTTATATTGTTTTACCTTCCCTAATAAATAAATAAAGGTATGGAAAACTCCTAAAAACCTCAAGAAGTTGTGAATCTTGAGATGGAAGAAGACTCTAAAGGATGCAATTCTGTTCAAGATCTTGTCCTGAAAAGGATGATTGAAAGGAAAGAGTATAACTCCTGTGTTGGAGAATTTTTCAAGGATTTAATTCTCTTTCAGAATGACTCTAGGGCCGAGTTTGCAAACATTCAACTGCAAATAAATCAACTGCTTGATGGTCAGGCCAAAATCCTTGATAATCAAAACATCTTGATTGGGAATCAGAAGAAACTTATCCTGGATTGTGTAAAAACTAGGCATCTTGCCCGAATTGTTGACCGGAAAACTAATGTTCTAACTCATGAACATGGAGTCTCTACGGTAAAGAAAATCAAGGATATTAGCGATACCTTTTATGATGGTCCCTTTCAAAGGTATGAAGTTGTCAAAGAAACTTGATTTTCTTATTTTGCATAGAAAATCTTCTTATAAGAATTTTATTCTTGAGTTTTTAAGAAGAATAACTAGAGTTTGGAATAGGCATTATTGTGATTACACATGGCTATGTCCAACGTTTTCATCTTCAATGTTTTTAGATTTATTTGTTTAAATTCTAAATTATTTTTGTTTGGAAGATGATTTTTGCAGTATTAATCTTTATGGTTTTATATATTGCAATATATTATGGGATATGTGTGTTTGTGTCCGCGAACTATGATTGTCCCATACGTTGTCAAAAGTTAAGTCTTTCGTACGTCGATATGCAAGTATTGATAAAAGAATGAATGAACTTTTGACAAAAACAAAAGTTAAGCCTTTTATGTCATTATGCAAATATTGATGGAATAAAGGATGAGCTTTTATTTACAAAGATTATGTCTATTGTATGTCATTGTGCAAATAGTGATGGAAGATAGTTCATTTGAGTCATTTGAACTAGTTATGGTGAAGATGAATAAGGTTGATATGAAAGTGCTCATATGAAAAACCATTTGGTTAACTACTGTTGAACCAACGACTTGTACACGTTTAGGTATGGTTACACAAACCTAAATGCGTATAGTTCATTTGTGTATAACAAGCTAAGTTCGATCTAACGGTTGAAAGATATTAGCTTAAATCTAATCAGGTTTTCATCTAACGGTGAATATTGAATGCTTTGTTACCAAGGTAACTTAGATTGCAAACCTTGATTTGGAGACTATATAAAAGAGAACTCTAGCAACTGGGAAAGGTAATCCCCAAACCTCCTGTGTGATACTAGTTGTATAAGCTAGAGTTGATTCTCCTTTAACCTTAGGTTTCTACTGAGACCCTGTAGGTTAACGACTTGAAGACTTCATTGGGATTGTGAAGCCAGACGCAACTATTTTCTTTGTAGTTGTATGATCTGATCTTGCCCGATTCTATCATATTGAGTACAATTGAAATAATTGACTCGAGATTAATTTCTCCGATAGGCAAGATAAAATTAATCACAAACATCTTCGTCTCATCGTTTGTGATTCCACAATATCTAGTTTCGCCATCATACTATTTAGATTATTGTGAGGTGATTGATAATTCAAGGCTATTCTTCGGGAATATAAGTCCGGGTTATCGATTGGTTCCTGTTCACCTTGATTTATTAAAAGACAGAACAAAACTTGTAGGTATTTCTGTGGGAGACAAATTTATCTATTCTTGTATACTTTTCTGTGTGAGACAGATTTGTTTATTAAAGTCTTCGACTTTGGGTCATAGCAACTCTTAGTTGTGGGTGAGATCAACTAAGGGAATCAAGTGCGTAGTATCCTGCTGGGATCAGAGATGTAAGGAGCGCAACTGTACCTTGGATCAGTGTGAGATTGATTGGGGTTCAACTACAGTCCAGACCGAAGTTAGTTTGTAGTAGTCTAGTGTCTGTAGCGGCTTAATACAGTGTGTGTTCAATCTGGACTAGGTCCTGCGGTTTTTCTGCATTTGCGGTTTCCTCGTTAACAAAACTTATGGTGTATGTGTTATTTCTTTTCCGCATTATATTTTGTTATATAATTGAAATATCACAGGTTGTGCGTTGAATCAATCAATTGGGAAATCCGACCTTTGGTTGTTGATTTAAATTGATTGATACTTGAACATTGGTCTTTTGTACCGTTCAAGTTAATTTCTCTTGTTTTCAATTAGACTCGCAGATTTTTATTTGCTTGAGTAATGATTGAATCGAGAAATTGAGATATAACTCTTTGATATACTTTTTATTTAGATTGAGTCTGACTGTCTAGTTGATTCTCTTAAAAGTATATTGGAGTTAGTCCATACAGATTGCTAAGCGAATTATTGGGTGAGGTTGTTGTACCCCCACTTTTTCACCCTTGATTGGTGATTTGATAGGATAATCAATCACATAGTTCTTGGAAGTCAGATGAACCAATTCTAAACTTGTTTGGAAGTGTGGCAAATCGGTTCCAAGATTGTAAATATGAAAAAGGATTTACAAAGTAAAGATGTCGACATACTTTGAACATGTGCAGTAACTCTTATCTTTTATTGTTCAAAGATATTTCTTAATAGCTAAAGGAGAATCCCGAATCGAAATATATTGAGAATCTTTTAATTAAGGTTTTTAGTTTTTTATATGCTTTTAATTTCCAGCAATTAAATGCATATATTTAGAAAATAAAAATTAGTAATGTGCATTTACTAGTTGGAGATTTTCTTCTGAGATTTCGGTCAATATTTGGACAGAGCATTTCCAAGAATTATGAAAACCGATTTTGGCATTTATTGCATATCTTTGAGAATATTCGGTTTTGGAAATTCCTTGGTGTCCAAACTTCCTTGGTCTATAAATATTAAAGTTCTCATTTCAAGCAAACTAATCCTCAGAGCCAGCAAAACTACCTAGTTGTGTTGTTACTGGTGGAGCCGTCTATTCGGAGAGGAAAGTACCCTAATTAGGCGAAATCTCTTACGACCACTCGTTTTAAAGACTTCTTTGGGATTGGGAAGCTCTACGAGTACCGTTGGTGGGAAACTAGATAATTGCAGTTTATTATTAGTTTTTGATTGATTTGATTGACTAACGGTTGTTGAACTTTGATTGCACATAGTTTGTTTATGCTTGAGAATCTTCTCTTCTGATATAAGATTCACTCAAACTAGATCGAAGTTTCGACGGGGATCTTTACAACTGTTTGTAGATCTAAAGACGTCTTGTGATAATCCATTGTTAACAGACTCCGTTCTGTGTGTGATTGATCACAAAAGATTCAAGTTGTTTGTGTGAAGGTTGATAGACGCATTTATGTGTCTATTTTCATCTCTATTGTATATATTTTTAGTACCCATTTTTTTACTTATTATGGTGTTTTATGTCTTTGTAGGTATTTTTAGAGAAATAAGCTCTTGCGACGAAATTGGCTCGTAAAGTGGTGTTTTACACCCCAGGATGGAGTACTAAAGGCACCCCAGAAATACACCGGAGGAACCCCGAAAAAGTGTTGAAAACACCCCAGAAAAAGTGTTAAAGGCACCCACCAAAATTACTAAAGGCACCCTAAAATTGGATAAGGGCACCCCCAAGGCAGTCGAGCTGTTAAAGGCACCCACGTTTTGGATTCAGGGCACTTCACCTTCATCGTTTGAAAAACAATTTTGGCGGGAAAAAATTCATTTTTTCTGCAGAATTTTCTGTTGGATTTTTGAAAGAGTTTTAGTGAGATTCAATCACTGATTTTGATTGGGATGAACGTGATATGCCCAAACAATGGTGGTATGAGTGTTCTAATGCGTTCAGTTGGGCTGAATTTTCGTCGGGAAGAAAATATTCAACCTCGGAATACAACGTGTTTGAACGTGCATGGATTGAGTTGGGATGGAGTTTGGTTGCTGCAGAAGTGTGGAAGAGTCAAACAAGGAAGTTCTGGAGCGTGTATACGTCGAAAAGATGCGTAAGAACCCAAAACATAAAAGAAAATATTCATGAGTTAATGGTTGGATATCGAGAAGATTTTTGGGTTATTACGATATTATTCTTGTTCCTGTGACTATATAAAGGCTTTAGGAGACTCAAAGAAGGGGTGGAGAGTTTAGGGGGAGAATAGGGAGACGTTTAGAGCATAAGAAATCGAAGAAAAAAAAGTTACAGGAAAAATAAGTTTTCTGCTGGTGCAGAAAGTACGAAGAACATAAGACCCTTCAAGACCGTCGTTCTTCAACAGTGCCAGTGACGGTATTTCTTTATCGTTTTCTGTAACAGTTGATTCTGTAACAAATATAAGTGTTACAGAACCCGATTTTATTCATTTTTCTCCCATTTCATCATTTGTGAACCATTTTTGAGCATTAATAAAGATGAATTTTGAGCATGTTTCCATGATAATGATGAGCTAATTCTCGCATAATCAAGGCACGGAGGAAGCTATTTATGCATGAATAATTGGTAACCATTCTATTTTTCTCTAATTTATATTTTATAATTCACTCATTCACTACTTTGTAGAATTTTAATTGCTTGCATAATTTTTCCTAATTAGTTGTGATTCAATTAGATAGGTTATGCTTTGGTTAGATAATCTATGCTTAAGGGATACAATTAATGTTTGAGAATATGCTTGATAATTTGTGAATTAAGAAAAAGATATTTTAAAAATAATTAGA
The DNA here is from genome assembly GCA_023531105.1 of Papaver atlanticum. Classification (NCBI taxonomy): domain Eukaryota; kingdom Viridiplantae; phylum Streptophyta; class Magnoliopsida; order Ranunculales; family Papaveraceae; genus Papaver; species Papaver atlanticum. Next base: position 2,475,545 of record JAJJMB010017528.1, on the reverse strand, counting down.
GTTTTGGAATTCTTATCATCGTTTATTCATGTGTAATAGTGGAATCTAGTGTCTTGGTTATTTTCACTCTAAAAAAAACAAATTTGGATTAAAATTTTCTCTACTTTTAGTTTAAATAAATCTAAATTCAATTTCTTTCACAAGTCTTACGAACCTCATTCTTACCACTATCAAAATTACATCAAAGGTGTTTATTGAAGATCTAAGAAGATCTGAAGACAAAGAAGATTCCTTATTTGAGTTCATAATCTTTGGTGTGCACAAAACTTGATCGGCTGGGGATCCAACTATAATCGGTTTATCTTTATGATAACCTTGATTGATTAGTTGAGTAGATTGGCATCAATATAATTATTTGTGATTAAGAGTATTGATTGCATAGTCTAGACAATTACTTTAGTAGTTGTTAAGAGATAGATCTAAGAACCTGACAAAGGAGTTTATTCGGATAAATGGAAGTGCCTTTTGTCAAACTCATATCACGTTGTTTTAAAAGAGTTGTTACCTAACTGATTTGTTGTTCCTTTACTGTTTGGAATACGAACCAAAGGAATTGTTCCAAGTGCGTGACTTATTACAAGTTGGAGGCGCAGGGATACTGAGGGAACTAGGTGAACTATAGGTTTAGTTGCTTGGTCTTAACTATACGAAATTGGTTTATATTTTGTACAACGGATTAATTCTGAGAGTATTCAATTATGGACTGGGTCCCGGGGGTTTTCTTCATTTGCGGTTTCCTCGTTAACAAAATCTTGCTGTGTCTTTTACTTTTCTATTTCCACAATTATAATTGACTTATTATAATTAGAAGTAAAATACACAAATGTTAATTCCTATTTACTTGATAGCAATCCTATTGTGTTTGGTTAAGTCCGAACCTATTATCAAGTAAACATACTTTGTTGTTGTATTGTATCGATCTTGTATCCATAGACGATCACACGAAGTTTGAACCGATTAGTTGTATTGTGTCGACTCAGTCCATAGACAATCACTTTCGGAGAAAGGATTTATAGTTGGAAAAGTTTTAGATTGAGGTATATTTGGGTAGCCTCGTCTTTTCAGAGTCTTCTAACTTTGTTGAGACGAAATGGCAGGTTAATAATGGACAGAAAGATGACATGAAAGTAGTTGTAGTCAATGATACTAGGATGTTTTCACGCCTCCTTCTCATGAGAATGAAGGCACCATCCCCTCAATGGCAGTTGATGCAATTAAACCTGGTGACGACAACCTTGAAGTTGAGAAAACAACGAAGATTGTTGAGTATTCAACTGGAAACCTGGTATTCGACCCTCCATTTGTTGTTCTTCTTGTAGGTTATGTACTCAGTGTGTCACCTTGGCTGAGCGTGTAGAGGAGGCTTTATCTTCGGTAGTTGAGACGTGTGATATGACAAGAGTTGTTGCTTATGAATAATTGATCACAAGCTGGGAATACTACCTGAACATGTGTGAAGACTTCGAGTTTCATGTCTTATGGTTCCATTAAGGAATTTCTACTATCATGGAGTTGAAAACTGTAATAGGTTTGGTTCCGTCTAATGGTCTCATCAGGCAAAGTGAAGCAGAGATTGAGAAGCTGGCCTAGGTTCTGGAGTTGAATGAAGGTGTTCTTCAAGAGATATGAAGGTGTTTTTCAAAAGATGAGGGATGTGTTTCCTAAGAAAGACGAAATGCTACTAGATGATTTATCTTGAATGCCTTTATTTTATACTTAGAACATTTTCCTCTTAGGTGTTTTGAAAGATAAGAGATATTATTTTCTAGTTTTGAACAAGTAGGTGATTGTTTTGTGAAGATTTTGAGTTTATCGAGATTTTGCTTTGAAATGGTTTGTGAGTAAATTTCTAAAAGGAAACAATGCTTTGATTAACTAATAAACTGGAATCCTAATCATGAATGCAAGCTGGTGCAATCACTTTGGAGGAATTACAAATATTGCATGAAATAAGGAAATACTAAGGAAAGGGTGACATTCTAGGCACTAGAAGGCTTGAGCCACCCGGCGTGTATTACTACTCCTCCCACCTGGTCAGTATTGATGAGCTTGCAATAGCCTCCTAAGATAACTTCTGCAACTAGGTAAGGCTCATCTTCTTCTTCTGGGGAATTTGGTGGAGAAGGTTGAGTATTGGTGACCCTTACTACTATCTCCAACTTGAAAGGGATTTGGGTGTTGTATAGCTACTTGATTTTTGGATTTCTCGTCTTTAACTGAGACAACTTCTAGACATCTGATAAAATGTTGGAAAGGACCGACATCCCACTCACACCTCCTAGTCACGACTGGGTTGATAAATGGATCAAGTCCCCATGCCTTAATGGGACGTGGGATAACTGGTTGCAAGGAAAGTTGTTGAATAGGACTTACTTGCAGAAGGATCCTTTGGAAACACGCTGCTACATCTTCTCTAGGTAGTTGTTCCATAGCTGGTATCGTTACTTGGTTGCCTACTTGTGCCAGGAACTCTTTAGGATTAAGTGCTTTGATTAGCGTCACATAGTGATCATGGTGCACATTTATATTGAAAAAACAAGCCGACTTTTGAAAATTTATCATTTGTCCCTAGATCAGACTAAAGTCCTTAATCAAAGACATGAGATTAGTAGCCTCAGTATGGGATGACTTAGTAAAAATAAGACAGTCTTTGGCAAATAACAGATGATTAATACTAGGAGCATCTCTAGTTACCTTTATACCATGAATTAGATGGTTTGATTCAACATGCAAAAGATACCTAGAAAACGATTATATGCATAGTGTTAGAGCATTGCTCTGTTGAACCCACAAGTTTTGTTATCTCAAGCTTGTTGTCAATGTTAGGTGATCAAAACTATATCTTGATTTCTAGTCTACTAAGTCAAGTCTCGAACTAGGTAAGAATTTGTAGTTGAGTATCAGACATCACCCTTGAAGAATGAAGATCGACGAAGACATTTGGAGAACTTCTGTATCAAGATATGTGAAGACTGAACCATTTTATTTTACTCACCATCTCAAAACTCTATCTTGAGACTATGTCGTATGACTTCTAGTAGATTTACAAAGAAGAAGTTTCGAGTCAATCTTGTCTTGTGAAAAATCTCGAAATATGATTTTAAGCAAAGATGTTCAACGGTCCTTAACAATATTAGTTTTATGAATTAATTTAAGTGGTGAACTTTAATCTCTACGTTCGTACATGACTAGAGAAGTTATAATTCTTATGTTGAGTCATATCGCACTAATTATCTCTTGTTCGTAACTGGCGTGGAGAATAGTTTGTGTTGATGATTTTTCTCACGAAAATCTTGTATCTTAGTATCTCTAACATTAAGATCGCTATTTTTAACTTCTTTGTTCGTAACTGGCGAGAAGAGAGAAAAATGTTGGATAGGAATTTATTTTGTTTGTAACTGGCGAATAAATTTAAAGTCCAAGAAAATCCTTCTTTTGTGACTAGAGTAAGGTTGCTCATGTTGTTCTCCTGGGAATGACATTTAATGGAGGAGATCTCTTTTGAACTTGTGATTAATGGTAATATCTTTGTAGGGAGTGCGGATGTGGAGTTGTAGGAGATGCTTGTGCCTTATGCATCCTTGACGCAAACCGAGATATCTTGATTGAAATTTCTAAACTAAAGGTTGGTATGTGTTTTCTAGTCTTGAAACTCTGTTGATTAGTTTATGATTATTCCGATTTTTCACCATTGCCAATTTTGTTGACAAAAGGGGGGATAATTAATAAGTAGTATCTTACTACATTACATATGGCTTTACGGAGCATCATGTAAGGGGGAGTGAATTATTATCTATAGATTTTACCTATTTTTCAAAAGTAGTATGTATTGATTAAGGGGGAGAACATATCACCGTAGTCTTTCTCCAAAATTGTGGTGCAATTGAATTTTAAGGAAGGTAACAATACTATGTTTCTGTATAACAACCAATGAGTAGAGTGATTACCTCATTCTGTAAAATCTCTTTCTAAGTATTCTCAAAAGTTGTTATCGCTATGGATCTTCAACAACAAAGTGCTATACGAACACATGCAGAACATTAGAAGAACTTGAAGTACGAAGGATTCAAGACATGTGTTGAAGAACCAAGGAAATCAAGCGTAGTGGATTAAGCTGAAAAATTATATATCTTTTTATCCATATGTATTGACTAGTTTTGTCACTAAAATTGACAAAGAGGGAGATTATTAGAGCATTGCTCGGTTGAACCCATATGTTTTGCTATCTCAAGCTTGTTGTCAATGTTAGGTGACCAAAACTATATCATGATTTCTAGTCTACTAAGTCAAGTCTCAGACTAGGTTAGAATTTTTAGTTGAGTATCAAACATCACCCTTGAAGACTGAAGATCGACGAAGACATCTAGAAAACTTCCCTATCAAGGCATGTTAAGACTGAACCATTCTATTTTACTCACTATCTCACCATTTTAACAATTGAGACTATGTCATATGAATTTTAGTAAATTTACAAAGAAGAAGTTTCGAGTTAAGCTTGTCTTGTGAAAAATCTCGAAATATGATTTTAAGAAAAGATGTTCAACGATCCTTAACAATATTAGTTTTATGAATTAATTAGTGGATCAATTGAAAATTTCCCACGCAAATGATTTTATCACTTGGGAATATTTCAAACATCATACAAGAGAAATATTGAACTTACTGATATTTCTACTTAAGGTAGGTTGGCAAACCAGTTTGTAAACCATAGATATCTGAGTTTCGGAAATACATGAAGTTTGGCAAACCAGTTCGCAAACCACAATTTCAATTGGGTACAGTTCAGGAACCCGGTTGGCAAACCGTGGTGAACTGAATTTTCAAAGTTGGTATAATAAACTAGCAGTTGGTGAACCCGGTTCACGAACCGTTGTCAACTGATTCTGGTAGTCTTTTAGGGTTAGCAAACCCTGTTCACGAACCATTCCACCCTAATTCGTGAACAATCCATGCGGTTGGCAAACCTTTCTACCAATTATCCCAGTTTATATTTTAGTAAATGCTCAAAGACTTATTTTAATAATATGTTTAGCACTAGAAATAACCCGTGCCGTGACGGCACGGCATGAGACTAACATAGAGTTCTAGTAAAATATCTAACAAAAACATATAGGAAAATAGTAATTCAACATGTATCTAAATAACAATCATATTTAGTTAGGTTTCAAAATCTTGTTAGGATATATTCCACATATAAGAACTTATGAACTTGGAAGTTTGATATAAATAATTTTTAAAGTTGGTTCAAAGTGCAGTTGATTTAAGAGTAATTACTGAAATTAAATCTTGCTAGTCAATTTGTTTTCTCGTGTTATATTATTTTATTTTTGATGACCAAAACCAAAATAGCATAAGCTCGAAGAAACTTTGATTAATACTCCACACAACATCTTTAAGATTGTATCATCAATATGTTTAACAACCCTTTGCATTTTAATACCAATTCATTTTACTAAATAAAAAAATGTAAATAGTTGTTATCTAGTTTATTTGATAAAGGATTCTTACGTCTTATTAATTTTGGGGAAGGATCCGATGACATGGTTAGAATGACATTATCATGACATGGTGATACTTTTTTTTTCTAAAAAATCTAAACGACAATGAATTTGAAACTAAAATTTTGGTGACATGTTCCTCATATAAAACTCAACATTCCTACCAAAAATGGGAGTATTCCAAAATAGGAAACTTCACCATCCACAAATTTTAATTTCAACCGTTAATCTTCAACGGTTGATATTCGAAATGGTAGATGGTGGTCTTATACATCTCGGAATGCTCTCATTTTTTGTTGGAGTGTAGAGACTTATAAGAAGAACATGTCACCAAATGATTAGCTTCAAATTCATTATCGGTTGGGTTTGGTAGAAAAATGGTGTTAAAATGTCAAGATTATGTCACTCTAACCATGTCAACGGATCCTACCCCATTAATTTTATCTTGAAAAATAACTTTTTGATCCACCTCTGGTTTCTTCCTATAAACATACAAAATGAGGGAGGGCGAAACATGATCAATACAAAAACTCCTACCAAAGTATTTTACTTCTTTCAGTTCTACTTGATTGACAAAGCTTGACTGATTTTTTCTTTTAAATAATAGTAATAAATTGTATTGTGTTTATAACCTTAAAAGACATAAAGAATACTCTTAAAAGAAATTCGTATTGCATTTATTTTATTTAAATGAAGAAATACAATCAATTTAAATTCATAACAAAATAGGTTATAACTTTTATATCAGTCGAATGTCTTTAGCTGGGATGAGACTGGGATGGTCGGATGCAATGTTTGTCTCTCAAAATGTTATCCATCCGTCCAAGCTCAAAAACCCGTTTTGTTTTGTATTATAGATTACTAGAACTCTCTGAAACACTTCTAAGACTTTATTGATCACTTAAACACTTATGTTTGTGCATCATGATTAAACTCTTAAGTGTTTGAATGAATATCAAATTACATTTAGTTCTTTGGCTAACTTGCCAAACCGAATGGTCATTATACATGGTTCAGTAACCGAACCTAAGTGATTATTCTTTTATTGTATTTTTTAAGAATAGAGTTTGCTTAATTCTGAAGTTGTCGTAGCTTGAATCCTATGCAATCCGTAGTCTTGGAAAAATTATAAATAGACCCCTGACACTTTGTTTCCTAGTTGATTCTAGAGTCGTTATCTATTGACCTATTTTCCTCCGAGAAACATAATTAGGTCTATGACTAAAAGACTTTGCTTTGGGGATTCGTGAAGCCAATTCTGACTATCTTTACCTTGATAGTTAATCATGATCTTGATTTTATCTTATCGAGGTTCTCGTAATCTCTTTAAGGAAAGATAGATAGAAATCACAAAGTATCCTCGTCTCAGACTTTGTGGTTCCTCAAGATAGATATCTGAAAACTAATCTTAGTTGATCTTTTATAGATTGTTCTTGAGAGGTGGTTAAGAAGCTAGGGTGCTCTCCGGGAGTCGTAATTTCCGGATTTGTGAGGTTGCTATCTTTGTCTATTGCAAACATATTTCCACACCTTGATATTTGATTTAAATAGATATCAAATATGTTTATCTGTTAGAGGCAGATTGGTATCAAAAGTCTTCACTTCGTCTGAAGCAACTCTTAGGATGTAAAGGACGTCAGCTAAGGGAATCAAGTGCGTATAGCCTTGCGATTTTCAAGATACGTAAGGAGCGCGACTGTAACTGAATCGCTTGTAGGGTGGATTCGGTCTCAACTGTATTCCTGTCCAAAGTCTGATAGTAAGCTAGTGTATGTATGTGTGGTTTTCAAATCTGGACGAGGTACCGGGATTTTCTGCTATTGTGGTTTCCTCATTAACAAAATTTCTAGTGTTTTGTGTTTTTACTTTTCCGCATTATATTATTTATCTTTATAATTGGATTTGCACAGGTTTGTACGTATTCAATCTAAGTGGATACATCTGTTTAATTGTAATCGATTACGACACTTGTTTCTTGTAGAATTCGTATGTTGAAAGATAAATAAAAAGTTTAATCACTTGGCAGAATTCCCATTGGATTATTTGGATATGACTAGATTGATCTTGGATATTGATTTTTGAGATTGTTCAAGTACTCTTCTTAACAATCAGGTTCACGAACCTTGTGTCTATACACACACTGATTGAGTAAAGGTTGAAATATAAACTCTATATACATATTGTCAAGAATCATTCAATTGATCTACTTGTTATTGTATTAAGTTTTGTCTATACAGGTTGTTGAACGAAAAAGTTTGGTGTATTTGGTAGCCATGCATTTTCAATTTGGTATCAGAGCAGGCAAACACTGTTAGACCTAATAAGTCTGTGTTTGAAGCGATCTGTATTATGGGCACGAGTATAATCTCTGTTAACGTATCACCAGTTATTGAAAAAACTATTTTTATGGATTCTACTAATGAGATAGGATCTCCCTCCGTATCTAAATTAGATGAACCTTCAGTTATCATAAAGCAGAAATCATGTCCTTGTATCTGTAGTTTTATTGATAAAGATATGTTTAGGGTTTCTACTCTCATAACAAAATTTACCAGACATTAGAAGATTTGGTTGATCGAATCTATGAGTTGTATAGAGACATTCCAGAGTGATATGAGGCTTTAATTTAGGTAAATGAAATTCGAAAAATTTGAAATCTTATTTGTAGCGCTCTAAAAAACTATGAAATACCCTTACTGAGATGAACTTTGATCTTCAGAGATTTGTGATTATGATGATGAGATTGTGGATGGGGTTTTGATAGTAGAATTGAATAGGTTCTTGAATGTTAGTAAACACCACTGAGTTATGGGTCAAACAAGATGAGATAGAGGCTAATAACACCACCGTTAATAACATGCTACAACTTGTTGAAGATCTGAACATATCCATAATCTTTTGATTATGAAAACACCACTGTCTTTGATGAGTTTGAGAAACCAAATGCACCACTGCTCCCGGAAGACCACCACTGGTTCACTACTGAAATCACCAAAAATACTGCAAATCGGAAAGCACATAATCAGATCCTCTGATTGCTTAAACCATCTTTCATTTTGTTAATTTTTCCTTACATTTGCAACTTCGCATCAAAATGTTTATCTTCATGCATGCTGAGGGTAAAGACAATTTGTGCGATAGAAGAAACAACACATTTTTAATTTTGTTAAACATTTGATTTCATCTAAAGCAGGACTCAACCGGAAAGATAGGAGAGGGAGAAGCAGAAGAGACGAGGAAAAAGTCTTCTCTTCTTTTTAGCCGAAAGAAGATACGGAATCACGTGAACTGATTTATTTATTTATTTTCTTTTAAGTTTTCGTCCTTTGTGCACGCTGGAGATGACACTTCAGTGCGAATGGTGAATAGAGCGCTGAAAAGAGAGGGGAATAACATTACCCGTTAAATAAGGAGATATTTCTAAAACTACCCTTTTAATTGATTATTGTTAGTATAAGAAATATGTATAATTTAATAGCCATGTTTATATTCGTTACGTAAGTGTTTCCAAATGCTTTTTAATTCTATAAACTATAAAGTTTACGAATATCCATCATTTTCAAATTTTACTAATCGTTATCCATAAGGGTAGTAAAAAAATACTCTCCTCTTCTCCTTAAGAATTGTGCAAATTTGAACTAGGACATCTATTCACGGACGGAGAGAGTATTTTTTAATGTGCCACATCATGGTGGTAGTTTGTTTTTGTTTTTTCTCGCTTGCCCTGAACATAATTTAAGCACACTATATTCGTGGTGCACCTCTTAACTGTTATCATCACCCAGGTCCCCGAATTGGACCATGGGTTGGATATAATCCCTTGCACAGGTTCAGACCAAGAGGCATGATTTGGTCCACAGAGCCTGAATAAAATTGTACATCCCAGGAGAATGAATCCGACTCATTAGATCACTCTCATAGACTATTGGTCTTCATGTTTTGAATAGTTTTGCTGTTTCATCCGAACGATACGAAACATCTAAAAGAGTAAGTTCATCAAGATGCACAAGTACATTGTCCATTGAACGCTAATGTATGCACTAATAAAGAAACATTCATTAGTCTAAATTATTTGAACAATGGAAACTTGTCCCGAGCAAATGGATTCCTTAATTTCCCTATCCTCTCCAGATGTCCATTTGTCTCCATATATATTACAAAACCAAAATCACCATCCAATACTATCTCAAACTCTCTCATTCCAATCTCTCACACATTTTGTACGTATGGATATGAAAAATATGAATCTTAATTTCAACGTGAACAAAGACGACTGCGACAATTGCTACTATGATGATGAGATGTATGCCGACTTGAGAAGGCAGATTGTAATTTTAACTGATGGTGACGATGAAAATCGAACCAAACTCAACTCAGGAAACTCCAAGACGGCACAGAAAGGGAGATCAAACGATTAAACTGGTACAATCGTGTGGTTCGTTCAGTTGCTGGATTCATGAACACCGATATTATACAAGTCCGATTCTGTTCAAACACGAGGAAGTGAGAAATAAATGCAGTAGCGGAACTGGTGTGTTCATCCCGCGTATAACCCATCAAACAATGAGCAATAATTGAATGCCACCATCTGTCTATTCCTTGACGGACCAACAGATTTATCTATCTAGCTCACTAATACTGTCATAAACTAAGTTTGAATTGTAATGCGATTGTAGTTTCACCAACAATTTGATGAATCGTATACATTACTAGAGTGTGACTCGAGTCCTTTGATTTATTTGTATGTCCAACTCGGTTTTGGTTTCGGTAATGTGTTTTTCTTTCTTATTCTTTTCTTATGAAATTTAGAAATGCAACTTGAACCAACGAAAAAGTGGTCAGGAAAAATCAGAGGCATTTTAGGAGATGATTTGGTAAACATCATAAGTAGGTGTCGTCTTTATAAAGATAAAGATACCAAGGGGAAAATGATCTAGAATTCCAATTGTAAACTAGCTAAGAAGCTTTCTGTTGATCCCCCAAATGTGGCCAGCAAACCATGGGTAACCATGGCGCAAAAAATATACAAAACAAAAAAGAACAATTTAACCTGCCCGCGACAAGAGGGCACGAGCAGCAGCTCTCTCTAAAGCCTTCAACCGGTTAGCTTCCATACGAGCTTTTTGTTCATCAGACAATTGCACAGTGCTAGAACCACTTGCTCCATTATCTGATGGCTGATTTGGTAATTTATTTAGTGAACTATTGCGATCAGACGGTACTTGAGCAGTTGAAATAGTCACTGGATGTGGTGATGGATGACTTGTTTCCTGTAATTAAAAGATTTGTAAGAAAGAAGCTGGCTCAACAAAATAATCACTTTGTGATCTTTTCACGTTCAAATTAAGGAAACGGTTATAGACATTTTACTACTTAAGGAAGAGCTATGAAACGGTTTTAGACATCTGATTATGCGAGTGTATCCATTAAGTCGACCTACAGCATAAACCAGTGATGGGCCAGATATATTCAGGTTGACACATCTTTCAGCTAATACCCAAGGAAGAGTCATAAAGCCAGATATTTCATATCATATATATACTCCACTACTATAACAGCAGTACTTCCACAAATGCCAATCTTGCTCTTGCAGGGTTACTTAAAGAAGCATGCTGTGAGATACAACACAATTGTGTTCTTACAGTAACTAAGAGACTTTTGATTTACTATTTATACAAAAGTTTCCCTGTGGTTATTCTCATTTGAGTAGGTGATGGGTGTAAGCAGTATTCAGCTATTCATATAGATTATTTTGCTAAACCCTACACCATGTGTGATTTTCCTTCTAAAGTTTCTCAAATGATGTTTTGTGCAATATGTGCTAGTCTGTGATAGGAAGCAACAATAGGCCTGATGAGTCATGATCAAGCAAATAAGACTTGTGAATATTTGACAAAGGAATCAAAACTACAGAAGAAAAGGGTCGAGAAGTTCATAGAATAGGTAAAGAAAATAAATCTTACTGTAGTAGCCGCCTGATAAACCTCATCAAGCATTTCTTCCTCCACATCCATATCATGGTGGGTCTCCAGTACTGAATCTCCCACATCAGGAATAGGGTTTTCCAAGTTGTTAGCATTCTCTGCAATCAAAAAGTTTTTGTTTAAAACTCGGTTGAGTTTGTTATCTATAACACAAGCTTCTCTAATTGAGCATATTCTTCATCGTCAATTTGTATTTACAACCAAAATATGGTGGAAGAAATGATACTCTCAAAATCTGTAACAGTGACCATTTACAAGCATACTTATAGTCTGTAATGAAAAACTATAAGGTAATGGGTGCAGACCAAATTCGTGTGACGTGAAAAGAAACTATTCAAGTAGAGGTTTCTTTAACCAATATTACAGAGCGAATTATACATGCTTACCTGGTTCAGGAGTTGGCTCAACAGGCTCGTTAAGGTGGACAGGTGGTTCATGTAACTTTGAGGGATCCCCTCCATGGGAAACTCTGTCTCTCAATTCTCTAACACATGTCTGGCCAAAACAAAAATAAAATTGAACAAACTAAAAAGAAGTAAAACCTGAAAAATGCAAATGATCAAAAAGCATATCAAATTTGTTCTTGACTATGACCAGGTAAAGATGTAAATTTGATGTAATAGTTCCTGAATAAATTGAAAGTACAGTTTATGGCTTTTCTGACGCCCTTTTCTGGCTGTCTAATGGGTTGAAATATGCACCACACACCATTACATCAAATATGCATGCATAAGGGTCATAGTCTCGTACAATGAGACTGTTTTCTCCAAAAATATCTTCCTTTAACTAGATTTCTTGTTTCACTCCAATATAACATAGACTAGCATCAAAAGAAACAAAAGACTAATCCATTTCCATAATGTAGTAAGTTGATATAAGAGTACTGAGATAAGAAAAAGAAAGGGAGATACATATTATAATGGCAGGTTGGCAACAAAAACAACTGAAGATTACAAATCACTGTATATGCAACAAACAAACAACACAGCCAATCATTTATAAGATGTTTTTGTCTAGACCTTCCTATCTATATTTAGCAAAAACTCATTTGTATTAAGAAAATTATCACAACATTGTCGCACTTCACATTTACTCCTAAAAACAATAAACATAAAATTGGAAAAAGAGGTGGAATGGTAGAAGAACACCAATAATTTACCCGAACTTGTCTAGTGGCGCCAACTTGTTCGACTTTCTCAACGAACTGATCAAACGAGTAGTAAGGAAGCAGACGATGGTGCCATTGAGTGTATAGATCAATCAGGTTTCCCAGATCATCAACCTGTTAAACCCACCAAAATAAATCATCGGGATATCCTTTTTTACAAAGAAACACGGCAGTAATAAAAACCAGCTAATCGAAATTTAATAAAAAAAATTGCTATTAGGTTTCCCTGATCTTCAGCCTGTTAATTTCTCATGGACAGACACAATTGAAGAAGAAATATGGAAATGGGGAGAGAGATGTAATACCTCATGCCCGCGACCGCGGAACTTGAAAGATCGAGGGAAATGACGAAGAATATAACCGAGGCCATCATCAGAAAGGAGAAGGTTAGGAGTGAGTTTAGGTCTAACTCTCGGAATTTTTTTGGGCTTTTCAATAGGTTTGTCTATTAAGGGTTTTGAAAAGCCACCACCTGCGTTTTTGAAAGATGACGATGAAGATCCACTGAAATAAGTATTAGATTTGGGATTCGTATTAGAAGTGGAAATAGGGTTAGGGTTTGCGGCTGAAGAGGATGGACAATCTCTAGACCAGTGACCAGGACGACCACATTTATAACACCCTGTTGCTGGTGGTGCTCCTCCTCCAGTCTTCTCCATTTCCTTTCTTTCTCTCTGTAAAGTCTAAATTTCAACTTCTGTAGAGCATTTGGTTCCTTATATTCCCAATAAATTGTGTTTCTTGGCGGGAAGAAATGGAGGGAAAACCTAGAGAGGGAAAAATCAAAAAGTCCAATTTTGACCATTGACCAAGTCAATTCAGTTCGAGCATCTCCATTGGCTTTTCTAGCACTGATTTCTGATTTTGGCTCAAAAAATTCACATTGAGCAGTTTGAGCTTATGTTTTTTAAGTTTGCTCTTTAATCTGCTCGGTTCCTTTTCCCTTCTTCAAAAGATAGCTGGTCTGGCACTTGTTGCCATTGACAAGGTACGCTGCACATACCCACAGCTGAATAATTTGACCATCGAAATCCCAGTCATGAATTTCAGCACATTACTATCAGTACTAAATAGATAAACAGACCAGTATTGTACTAAAGCAATCCAACCTCAATTTCTTTAAATAGGTAACAGCCACAATACAAAAACAGAATTATAAAACATTCTAATCAATCAGTATATATAGACCACCAAAATGGATATTCAAATCTTAAGAGATCGCCAAATGAGAATAATTTCAGTTCATTTAATGCACTTTAAGTTCTAGGTCCGTATCTTGATCCAGATTGAAGAAGTGCCAACTTGAATCATGAAATGGCCTAAAATATTCATCTGAAACTATCTCAATCTTAACCTCGGCTGAAAATCTCTGTATCGTCAAAACATGATTCACAGAGTTATCAAATGAGAGTAGATTCTTAAACTCCAAAATAGATTCTGCATACTTCTCAAAGCTGTTGCCAAATAATACAATACGATTCAAGAACTCTGCTTTCCAGTTTGCCTGTAAAAGATTATCGTACAAGACGGCCTCACAATGTGGCATGAAAAACATCGTTGGCTTCAAAACCTGTCTCCGCCCTTGTTCGTTTACTGACAGAACCGAACAACCTAAAGCCTCCAAAAGACTAGATTCTGCTTTTGAAAGCACGGGATCAAAAACCTCAATATCTCCTATCCAATCAAATCTTCTCTTAATCAATATTGCAAGCGCAAGTTGCAATCTAGGGGTTTCATAAGAATCAATGCTGCCAATACCATAGATAACCATCTGCATCTTCGATTCGGAGGCTAAAACACTAGTGAAGTAACTAAGGATTTGAGGAGTTAGGATCTGATTCAGGATGGTACTGTAAAATTTGGAATTTTCAAGAGTATTCATGCATATCTGAATCTTCTGCATCAGTTTAGATTCTTTTTCGGGGTCGGTTTCAATATCAGTAGGAGCCCATGGTGCTTGTTCGATGGTTTCACTTTTGGGATTGTTTCTTTTTCTTCTTTGTTTCCCTCGACGAGGTACAACAACCTTCCAATCTTCTCCAGATTTTGCAGGCATTTGAACTGAGGGAAAGGTAGCTGGAAGTGTCTGTGGACTCTCTTCTGCCATGCTTGAGTCTTCAACTGATTGTAGAACCAAATCTTTTAATCTGAAATCTTTGAAGGAAGAAGATGACTAACTTTAGCAATTAGTTTCAAAAATAAAAAAAAAACATCATCGGAAAGACTCAAAATGATTTATCAAAAAAAAAAAACATTCATAGTGGAGTGAATAAATTACATGATAAGGGGTTGGATTTTCAAATGAAGGATTAATTGGGGGATATTTTACTGCTCATGCCGGCATGGAAAAACCATGCCGATTTTGATTGCCGGCATTAAAAAACCATGCCGGCATGAACAGTAATATCCCCCAATTAATCGTTCTTTCAAATGCCAGATGCTCGTTTTGAGAATGCTGGTTAAGTACCAAAATATATATCACGAAATTGGGCACTCTTTCATGGTCATGCTGATATTCCCTTAGTTTCAATTGAGCATCAGGTAGCATTCAGTTTAGATTTTATACCTATAGACGGGAAAACGTTTGCTAGTACTGAAGCCTTGAATTCATCTCAAACTGTGACAACCGAATAAGGGGTGAAATCTTTGCACAAGATTGCATACATTCTATTTTACATGTCATCTTCATGAGGTTGTTGAAGTGTTCACAGTGAATACACATCAATCAGACCTAACAAATCTTGTGCCTAGAATCATACATAAGAATTCTCTATGTAGATATACATTGTTTTTTACCTGGGAGGTTCAACTCAGTCGTGAATCTAGAGTTATACTCCAAAAATCTCTGTAGGTTATTTCAAAGTTGACCACTGAAAAAAGCAAAACTATATATATATATATATATATATATATATATATATATATATATATATA
>JAJJMB010017528.1:2400572-2459951 GCA_023531105.1 Papaver atlanticum | reverse complement strand
ATATATATATATATATATATATATATATATATATATATATATATATAGTATCAATTGAGAAAACAAACTACATTAGTTAAGCAAAACAAAATTCAGAAGTAACAAAAGTCTGGTGGTGAACCATAGAGAAAACAAACTACATTATTAACCTGTAACCTCAAGGCCATTTCAATTGCATCCTAACACACTTTTAAAGTCATGATTGCTTCAAGTTTGCCAAAGGTGCAAAAAATTTCATAAAACAGTTACCACGTTATTATACATACTGCATCATTATAAATCAAGAACAGTACAATGACGATTTTAGCTCAAACAATTTGACAAACAGTTCTTATGCATCATCCGAAACAACACAATTTCTCCCTAATACTAATAAAACACAGACTCTGCAATAACCTAAATAATAACTGCTCAAGTCTGTTTGAATCATTCAATGAGGATAATATACAGGGATTTAAAAGCATCAGGTTATCGGAGACAAACAATAAGTGGATTTTTAATAAAAAATACAAAAGATTACAAATTGAACAAATCGTTAACCCTACACACTTTGTAGGGTTAACAAGGAAATCTGAAAAATTGAACAAATTGTTACATCTATCTAAGGTTCAGAGAAAATTACCGAAAATGAAGATTGAAGAGCGGCTTTTGGGAGTTTGAGAGATTAGCCCACGCGAACGGTGAATTAAAGGATTTTGAGAACTTGTAAATGTTCATATTTTACTGTGCATCAAAAAAAGATCACTAATGGCATCAACAGGTTTGATAAGAGCAAGCACTCCCGTCAGTGTTAATGGGCCCCAAAGGTAATCGGCCCCATAGGATCCACCAAAGTCACCGGTCTAGTCAAGATTTGATTCCCTTTAACCGCCTTTATTCTCGTTTCTGGTGAGAATCTGAAACGACAGATTAAAGTCCTAATTGATATCTCCACATTTGTGCTGAATCAATTCTTTGATGATCCTAATTGATGTCCCTGTATTTGTGTAGGGCTGAATCTGTTCTTTTTATGATGCAATAATATTCTTTATAGTCGAAATTGACTAAGGTAGAGGAATATTCCATTATTTGCTAGTGTAATTAGGATGAGTTATGTGCAACGCAAGAATTAGCATGAAAATCCAGTGTAAAACACACAAAAAGTATAAAATGGGCTTTATCTTTGTATGGCCAGTCATATATGACTTGGGGATACCGGCTCCTTGCTTGTGGATCCCTTTGATGAGAATACGGTTTTCCAAGATGTTTATCCACCTTTTGGATAAGATCGTGCAGTTCATACTCAAACTACTAGCCGTGAGCATACTTTGAGAGGCTGAGAAAGAGGTTTGTGCCCTAGATGAGTATAGTGCATGTACAAGACTCTTTAGATGAGCTAGTAGAGCTCATATCATATGAGATCGGCTAAGGATTTGTTAATAGAGTTGAAACTCTCTTTAGAGTCAATTTCGTTCAGAAGACTGAGTGTGACGCTTGTATGCTTAATAATGTCTCTGTTTATATGAGACTATATATGGATCACTTGTATTTGACCAGCATGTTCTAAGAGTCAATCATAACTATGTCCATATTATAGGGCAGACATGGCCAGTTTTAATCTCGAAAGGATATTCTAGGGGTATGACACGAGTTCCGAGGGCATAATGACCAGTCATTATTGAAAGCGCGGGGGTATAACAACCACACCCAATATTTCGTTCGGCAATCTGTATGAACTAAACTCCAATATTCATATATAAAAAAAACTCCAATATAATTCCGAGAGCACCAACTTAAAAGTGAGACTCAATCAAGAAAGAAATCAAAGAGCTTTATCTCTTTCTCAATACAATAAGTAAATCAACTAGATAGAAATCCGTGAGACTGATTGATATGAGAATAACTCGGATGGTACCAAAGACCAATGTCCGAGTGTCAATCAAGTCATATCCAACAAACAAGGTCGGATTTATCAACTATGATTGAACTACGCACAACCTGTGATTTTTTATTAGAGCACTGCTCGGTCGAACTCGTAAGCGTTGATATCTCAAGCTTGTTGTCAAGTTTAGTTGCCAAAACTATAAGTCTTGATTTCTAGTCTACTTATAGCTAAGTCTCGGATTAGGATAGAAAGTGTAGTTGAGCGTTAGACTTCACGGCGTTCATCGATTGAAGACGAATAACTACTAAGGGGAGCTTGTGAAACTTCATCAACAAAAGGTATATGGAGACTTGAACTCATCTATCACTCAAAAGTCTATCTACTTTATCTCTTATTTGAGACAAAAGTCGTATAGCTATATAGACTTCGATTACACACATTTGATATTTCGAGCTGAGTTTAACTCGCTTACATATTTCTCGAAATATATGTTGGTAAGATTTCGCTTTAACCAAGTTCATCTTATATTCTTGATGAAAGTCAAAAGATGATCATGTGAAAATTTCCTTATAACATCTTACATGATTTGTGTGAGACAGTCATTTGATGTAGACTCGGAATGTTTCGTATTGATCATTCGATCACTTGAAAATTGCTTTGAAGCTAATAGTTTGTGTGAGACAGCTATTGTCGTCTTCCGAGAATGTTTCAATGATTGAAATGGGAGTTTAGAACACTTAAACATGATTGGATTATAAGCACAGTATGCGTACTTGCATATGTGTTGATCCAAGACCGAAACTTAGTATGCATACCCGTATGCGTACTGGTTGGTCAGGTAAAGTCGGGGAGCTAGAGTATGCGTACATGTAAACGTACTGGCGAATTCAGTTGAAGTCCGGGTACTAGAGTATGCATACCTGTACGCGTACTGGTTTCAACTGAAGTTTGGAAGTGTACGACAGTATGCGTACCCGTTTGCATACTGGCGAACACAGTCCAAGTCCGGCTACTTAGGTATGCGTACCCGTTTGCATACTTGAGTGGGTTATGTTCTAAAATCGGTTGTTCATGAACTAATACATTTATATAATAAGAAATGCAATCTTTTGCAAACCATGGCTATAATGTTCATGAATTGATTCGAGTGAATCAAAATCGATTTTGCTTCAATTGTGTCTTGTATACTTCTATGAGAATATAAACAATTTAACAACTCTAGAACTAGTTTCATTTGAGTCATTTGAACTAGTTATGGTTTAGATGAATATGGTTGATATGAAAGTGTTCATATGGCTAACTTCGGTTAACTATTGTTGAGCTAACAAGGTGTACACGTTTAGGTACGTCTACCCATATCTAAATGAAGTCACTTTTCATTTGTGTATAACAAGCTAAGTTCGATCTAACGGTTGAAAGATATTAGCTTAAGTCTAATCAGGTTTTCATCTAACGGTGAATATTGAATGCTTTGTTACCAAGGTAACTTAGATTGCAAACCCTGATTTGAAGATTATATAAAAGAGAACTCTAGCATCTGGGAAACCAAATCCCCACACCTTCTGTGTGATACTAGTTGCAACTAGAGTCGATTCTCCTTTAACCTTAAGTTTTTCACGAAACCCTGTAGGTTAACGACTTGAAGACTTCATTGGGATTGTGAAGCCAAACCCAACTATTTTCTCTGTGGTTGTTGTTCTGATCTTGCTATTTTCTATCGTATTGAGTATTATCTTCTCTAAGATTTGCTCGAGATTTATTCTTCGATAGGCAAGATAAAAAGTAGTTACAAACATCTTCGTCTCATCGTTTGTGATTCCACAATATCTTGTTTCGCTACCATACGATTAAGATTATTGTGAGGTGATTGATATTTCTTGGCTGTTCTTCGGGAATATAAGTCAGGTATATCAATTGGTTCATGTTCACCTTGATTTATCAAAAGACGGAACAAAACTCATAGGTTTATCTGTGGGAGACAGATTAATCTATTTAATAGACTTTTCTGTGTGAGACAGATTGGTTTATCAAGTCTTCGACTTTGGGTCGTAGCAACTCTTAGTTGTGGGTGAGATCAGCTAAGGGAATCAAGTGCGTAGAGTCCTGCTGGGATTCAGAGGCATAAGGAACGCGACTGTACCTTGATCAGTGTGAGATTGGTTAGGGCTCAACTACATTCCATTCCGAAGTTAACTTGGAGTAGGCTAGTGTCTGTAGCGGCTTAATACAGTGTGGTGTTCAAATCTAGACTAGGTCTCGGGGTTTTCTGCATTTGCGGTTTCCTCATTAACAAAATTTCTGGTGTCTGTGTTATTTCTTTTCCACATTATATTTTTATATAATTGAAATATCACAGGTTGTGCGTAAGTTCAATCAATTGTGAATCCGACCTTTGGGTTGTTGATTAAATTGATTGACACTTGGATATTGGTTTTTGATACCGTCCAAGTTATTTCTTACATTCAATCGGGCTCGCAAATTCCTATATATTTGTTTGATTGCAGATTGAATTGAGAAACAGAGATATAACTCTTGGATATACTTTTCTTAAGATTGAGTCTGACTGTCTAGTTGATTCTCTTGAAAGTATATTGGAGTTAGTCCACACAGATTGCTAAGCGAAATATTGGGTGTGGTTGTTAGACCCCCGCTTTTTCAATTGGTATCCGAGCAAGCAAATACGTTTAAGACCTCATAAGTCTGTGTTTGTAGCGATCCGACTCTATGGACAATAGTGTTATCTCTGACAACACAACACCAATTTAGAAACACTCTAATTTGGTTCAAAGCCTTGATTCTCCGGAAAATTCTCTCACGTCTTATCCATGGAATGAAACTGTGGTCAACTGGGAAAAACGCCTAGATGAATAGTTGGATGATCTTTCAGATGAAAGTGATTTAGAAGAGGGAAAAGATGTTGATGAGGAAGTCTCACAATATATCAAGCTTTTCGACCATCTCATAAAGAAAAAAAGGTCAACATCTTGCTTGGCTGAATATCTGAAACCTCTCTGTGCAGAAAACAGAAACTTGAGAAAACTCTTTAAGGGATATGATTGTGGTTACAAAAACTTACAATCTCTTCTTAAAGATCGTGGAGAAGATGTGCGTTCAGAAAAAAATTAATGTGATAATCTTCGTCGAAATCTCTTTGTGTTGAAAGAAAGACTTGCAGAAACTGAAGCAAGATATGACTCTCAACTAAAATGTTTTAACGACAGAGAAAAACATTTGTAGGTTGATCTAGCTGCTGCTCTTGATAAGGTCAAATCACTGGAAGAGAATCTGAAAAGATTCAATGCTAGTTCTACAAAATTATCCACTATGCTGGGAGCATGTAAAGAACATCGTGATACACGTGGTCTGGGTTATAAAGGAATAGACGCTCCAAGTGCTGGTAAGATCAATTTTGTATGTACTAATAACAAACTCCCTAGTGAAAATTTCACTGATATCAAAAGTGAAAGACTACCTTCAGCAGCTGATGGTCCTCAGGACAAAGATTGTCAATCTTCAAAAATAGGTCATATGAGAACAGTCAAAAACATTCCCCTTAACTGTTATTATTGCGGCAAAAAGGGTCATCTTGAAAGGAGATGTCGTTTTCGACTGCGGAATGAAAAACTCCATAACATTCTTGTATGGATGTCTAAAGAAGTAATCAAACCTGCTTCTCATTATGTTGGTGTTAAAGGTCTAGTCCGTAATAAAGAAAAGTACTGTGATGGGACAATTCTTGGTTGTAAATATGACACAAAATTTGTTTACAATTGTAAAGGGAAGAATGTTATATGGACGAATGACTCTTTAAATTGCTTTGTGAAGAGAAAAAGTCATCGAAGGAAGAAGAAAAGTTCAAACTCCTTGCCTCTCACTGAAGTAAGTCTTGAATCTAAAATATCTGTTCCCGAATACATTCACATCAATAATCGTGTCTCGGAGCTCAAGACCAGTATAAATAGATTTAAGCGCAGTATTAAGAAGGAGAAAAAATATGCTGCATCAGGTAATACCTGTTCTTCTCCTATTAATTCCTTTGAAAAATCTAATATTGTGTCTGATGGCAATCAAGAAAGAAAAAGGGAAAATGTCAATGCCCTTGATGAGCTATTTGCTTGTCAAACTACAACTTGACTACTTCTAATGAGTATCCTCCTTGAGACCGTGTGAGGATGTTCATAATTCTCAAGAAGCTTTTCTTCTTGGCAAAGTGGTCTCTGTTGTATCTCTTTTTCGTTTAAAAAATAAATTGATCATGTTATTGTTGAGCTCTGCTCCGGTTAATTATTACACTTGTAATATATTTGATCGGTAACTCTTGAGAAAGTTCTCTTTGTTGCTCGCTTTGAAATCCCTCATTTTTCTTTCTTATGACAGTTAATTTGTTGTCTATCAACAATAATCTTGTTCCCTCTTCTTGGGATAAGATTTTCTGTCAATGTGTTTAGATTTTGGCTTTGATTTTTATCAAAACTACTTCTAAATTAGGCTCCCTGGTTCTCTTGGTATTGAACCTGGTTTATAACCTTTAGAGTACGTACACCTGACCCACTACCAAACGTAAATGAGTAACTAGGTTTTCCCTATGAACGTCTCGTGTATATATATATCATGAACTCTTCCTCTGATATATATACTCGTTCGTTAACGTCAATTCTCCTGTGAGATTATGGTCTACACAATGGATGGATGCAAAATGGAAGACAATGTTGAAGGCAGCAAAGTTATTGAGTTTCACGAAAAACCTCTTTCCATAACCTGCTTTCATGAAGTTGATCATGAACAAGATCTGCCAGTTTAGATTTCGTCTCAATTGGTAGGAAGTCTTTTCGAGATTTTGAAGTCGTTTGTGAACAACTTAAAATTGCAACAAAGAATCTTGAATTTTTGAAAACTGAACTGAAGAAAGCATCTGATGAACTTGTTTGTGTTCGATCTCTGGTTGCTGATTATGTCTGAAGATCTTCAGTTTTGTTCTTCTTAAGAGTTATTTTATTTTGTCTAGGAAACTTCTTATGAGAATTTATTCTTGTGTTTTAAGAAGGATAACTAGGGTTTGGAATAGCCATTATTGTGAGTACACATAGCTATTGCCAACGTTTTTCATCTTGCAATGTTTTTAGATTTATTTATTTAAATTCTAAAGTTTATTTGGAAGATGATTTTGCAGTATTAATCTTTACTGGTTTATTGCAAAAAAAATTATGGGATATGTGTGTTTGCGTCCGTGAACTATGATTGTCCATATATATCAAAAGTTAAGCCTATTATGTCATTATGCAAATATTGATGAAGATAGGATGAACTTTTGATTGCAAAGATTAAATCTATTATATGTCTTTACGCAAATATTGATGAAAAAATAGAATGAATCTTTGTATATTCCGCAGTATTGGTCTTTCCCTGATCCACTTCTATGTGTAAGTACTGTGTGGCTCCGTAAGTCCTCTTATGTTGAGCATTTCCGATTAAATTGATTATGGGTTCTCTTGTGGTTAATTTAATTGAGTTTTATGGATACAAATTCATGTATCATGTAATTTGTTAATGTCCAAAGAAATCCTTCTTTTCTTGTAAAAGTAAGGTCGCTCTTGTTATTCTTTCGGAAATGACATTATATGGGGGAGAGTTCTTAATTGAACTTGTGCTTAATTGCCAAATCTTTGTGGGGAGTGCGGCTATGGAATATTGTTGGAGTTTTCTTGTATCTTTATAAACTCCTAGATGAATGCATTTAGTTTCGACTATATGATTGCATCTAAACAAAGTTGATATGTTTTCTTTTAGTCATGAAGTATCTCTATGAGAATTTCATTGTGATCCCACTAGTTTTCGTACCTTTGCGAATTTATATTGACAAAAAGGGGGGAATTAATGTGTAGTTCACACTACAAATACATATGGTTTACGGATCATTATGTAAGGAGGAGTGGTTTTCATGTAAGATTAAGTATTGACTAAGGGGG
Source organism: Papaver atlanticum (assembly GCA_023531105.1). Taxonomy (NCBI): domain Eukaryota; kingdom Viridiplantae; phylum Streptophyta; class Magnoliopsida; order Ranunculales; family Papaveraceae; genus Papaver; species Papaver atlanticum. Next base: position 2,452,121 of record JAJJMB010017528.1, on the reverse strand, counting down.
AGTGATGCATATCACCATAGTATTGTTGACAAAGTTGTGATACAATTAGACTTTGATGTTGTGTAATGATACTATTACACTGTATAACAATGATTGAGAGCTACTGTTTTCTCATTGTTATAGCTACAGATCTTCAACAACTATGATGCTGAGTTGAACACGTTCAGAATCACTGGAGTACTTGGAAGTGACGAAGATTTCGAGTAATGTTGAAGAACCAAGGAAATCAAGCATTTGGATGAGAAGCTACAAAGTTTATTTATTTTGTATTCCATATGTATTGATAGTTTCTTCACTAAAATTGACAAAGGGGGAGATTGTTAGAGCACTGCTCGGTCGAACTCGCAAGCGTTGCTATCTCAAGCTTGTTGTCAAGTTTAGTTGCCAAAACTATAAGTCTTGATTTATAGTCTACTTATAGCTAAGTCTCGAATTAGGATAAAAAGTGTAGTTGAGCATTAGACTTCACGGCGTTCATCGATTGAAGACGGAAAAATACTAAGGGGAGCTTGTGGAACTTCATCAACAAAAGGTATATTTCTAAGCCGCTACAGACTCTAGCATACTACAAGTTAACTTCAAAATGAAATGTAGTTGAGACCTAACCAAGTCTCATGCCGATTAAGGTATAATCGCGTTCCTTACGCCTCTTGAATCCCAGCAGGACTCTGCGCACGTGATTTCCTTAGCTGATATCTCCCACAACTAAAAGTTGCTACGACCCAAAGTCGGAGACTTATAGACAAATCTGTCTCCCACATATAAGTCTATTTTGGTTGTTGTTTCCGTCTTAAGATGAATCAAGGTGAACAGGAAACTCAACTAATAATCCGATCTTATACTCCCGAAGAGCATCCAAGAATATTAAACACCTAACTGATTAACATGAGAAGTTATTGCAGAATCACAAGAGTCTGAGACGAAGAACTGTTGTGATTACTTTTTATATCTTACCTATCGGAGATAAATCACGAAAAAATCTTAGAGAAGATTAAACTCAGTACGATAGAAAAGTAAGATCAGAATACACAACAATAGATAAAATAGTTGGATCTGGCTTCACGAATCCCAAATGAAGTCTTCAAGTCGTTAACCTAGTAATGATTTTGGAATACCCTAGGTTAATGGAGAATTGACTCTAGTTTGCAACTAGGACACACAAGAGTGTCGAGATTTGGTTTCCCAGATGCTAGAGTGCTCCCTTATATGGTTTTTCAAATCAGGGCTGCTTACAATCAAAGCTAAGATAGCTTAGTAACGAAGCAATTGATATTCACCATTAGATGAACTCCTAATTTAAGATTCAAGCTAAGTCTGCTTAGAAACCAAGAAATCAATCTCCACCATTAGATGGTATTAGCTTGATACACATAAATGAAATATACTTAGATTTAGATATGGATGAACCGTACCTAAACGTGTATAACCGTTGGCTCAATGACAGTTAACCGAAGTTAGCCATATGAACACTTATAGTTTAGTCATATTCATCTAACACTTCTAGATTAAATATGATGATCAATCAATAATGATAGATAATCAAATGAATCTAAATGTTCTTTAATAGAGTTGTTCAAATGTTCATCATCTCATAGAAATATATATGAACCATTTGAAACATATTCGGTTTGGTTTGTAGTTGTACAAAGTACTTATACAAGAACCAATTCATGAACATAATGCTACGGTTTGCAAGTTAATCGATCAGTATGAAACTTTCCAAGTTAACATCAAATGATTGTCTCACACAAATCATGTAAGATGTTCAAGGTAATTTTCACATGATCATCTTGAGTTAATATTTAGTTTCTAACAATTAAATTTTCTACAACTAAACTCGTCAAGTAGATGATGAAGTTTAGCTAAAGCTAAAAGATTCAACACGTATTTCAAGAAATATATAAACGAGATAAACTTGGCTCGAAATTTCAAATGTGTATAATGTAAAAGTCTATATAGCTATATGACTTAGTCTCTTTTGAAGATATAATAGAATAGACTTCTGAGTGATAGATAAGTTTTAGTCTCCACATACCTTTTGTTGATGAAGTTCCTCCAAGATCTTCAGTAGTTCTTCTTCTTCAATTAGTGAACGCCGTGAAGTCTAAAGCTCAACTACACACTTCTATCCTAATCCGAGACATAGCTATAAGCAGACAAAAAATCAAGTATATAGTTTTGATCAACTAAACTTAACTAAACTTGACAAACAAGCTTGACATAACAACGCTTGCGAGTTCGACGGAGCAGTGCTCTAACAATTATCCCGAGGGGTTGATCAGAATCACTCACGAGGCTTATGTAAGATAGGAATTGTGGCCTAGAGTAGACATGACCAGTTGCATCCCGTGGGGATATTCTAGGGCCAGTCTTTGCTCTCTAATAGGAAAAAGTCGTGCTTATAGGAAACAATTTGTCTCCGTTCATGCTCATGACTCAACTATATACGTTTAATGAGACCTTAAAGTTGTTGTTATCAGTTGTATCTCAAAAGGATGTGCTAAGGATTCAAGATTATTTGTGTCATTAAGTCCAAGAGCTAAGTTTTCACCCGTCAGAATTGAGTTTAACCCTACAGAGTTAAACTTATTTTTTGATGGTTGAAGCCGCTGAACTTTGTCTTTGGCGGCAAGAGTTGAAGTTAGGGATGAGTTGTCTTTTGGCGACGAGGGCTGAAACTACGGTTGAGCTTCGTCTTTTAGCGGCCAGGATTGAGTTCACGATAACTAAAATATCGGATTTTCCTCATGCGGTGAGTCTTAGGTATCTTCGAGTTTTATCTTTGCCGTAAATGTTTTGCCCCTTTGCCCCTCTTCAGAATTTCATCATCCACAACAACTTTTTGATATTTTGATAAGCAAACCCTGGTTGTTTTCATGAACTGAGCCCTTGGTGGGGTGGGTGTCCCTTTTTTTTTTTTTTTTTTTTTTTTTTTTGCATATGATCCTTTAACACTTCAACTTTAGCATTTTTTGCAATCTCACAATTATAATCATTGCTAATTTTAAATGCAATGTTATAGTTGTTGCAGAATATTTTACAAACTGCCATACTCTCACGCCCCGCCAATCTAATTTTTCTGACTCTGTTACTAGTTGTTTTATACCATCTCATAAGATCGGAGTCATAGGTTTAAAATACAACGAATCATGTTTGCTTTTTATGGTGGTAAAAATAGGAAATATTAATTTGAGAAAAAGTAAAATTTAGACATAAGATTACGTTAACAAGAAAAATTTACCAGTAATTCATTAGTGAAAATCCATACCTAGTCTAGGATGAAAATCTAATAGTCCTCTAAATGCAACGAATATTGTATCCTTATCCTTTTCATCATCCTTGTAATATCCCTAGGCCTACAGCGTCTCCGATTCCATGTATGTAAATTGCCTCATGCACATTTGTTAGTACCTAAGTGTTTCTCCGTAATCCCTTCGAAAAAACTTAAACCTCGCTGGCATGCAAACGTATAGCTCAATCGAGGATAATTCACACCCAGGGTTTTCAAGCAATTCTCGCTGATGAGTGTGTAAAGACGTTATTTTTACATCTAAATTTTTTTATTTATTGGTTCGCCCAGGGGTTTCAAGCAACTCCCGCTGATGTGTAAACATTACATCTAAATTTTTTATTTATTGGTTTTTTATTTTGTACAAATTTAATTTTTTGTTTAGTTATGCAGTTTTAGGAAATAAAACCCAATGGATGAAAACTTTGAACTTGGCTTGTAAAATGGATGAAAAATCAAATATCTCAAGACACCGATGAACGAACGTAACCAACCGGGCGGTCGATACACAATTAATGCAATATCGGCTAGTGGGCTTGAGCTGAAAAATATTTAACCAAGTCAAAAGAAAGACTAGTGGGCTTTGGACAACTGTTAGCTACTTTAGCTTAATTAATATATGTTGGGACCGGATTACATCAATGGACGGCTTGGTAGCATGACCGTGAAAGAAACGGGATCACGATTTGGAATCTAAGAAAATTAATATTTGCATTGACGGAGGTCGCTAGTCATGGATGGTTCAAAGTTAAAAGGGGAAGGTACAGTATATATTACCTTAAGTCAATTGGCGTGAAGGCTAAGATGTCGACATCAATGGCTTAAGAATGTGTGCTGTTATGTGCTAATGGAAATTTATACAATCAAATTTGGAAGTTGAGATCAAGAGAGATAATGCTTACCTGCATAAGACTCCGAGGAAGAAAATAGATTTTCTATCGATGGAAGGAAAATGAAGTTACCATTATAAAATGGGAACTTACACGGTTAGTGGGGGGATATCTTTTATTTGGTCGGCCATTTATTCAACTTAGAGAGGTGCTAGCTACAGAATGAAGGTGAAGAGACTTTTTTTGGAGTTGATTGTTTTAGCTAGAGGCTACAGACAAACACTAAAAGAGAGAGAGCTAGAGAGTTAATTGTGCTGAGTGAGAGAGAACGATTGGGTCCTCAATGTACCGGCGAAGCTCCCTTTCTCGGTAAGCTAGTGTTGATGTATAATATTTAGGATTTGACTTCTTTTTCATATATCAACTCCCTTTCGGTGCTATGAATAGTTTCTAAGCTATTGATTTTTTTTTTTTTAAACTATTGATTTTTTATAAGTGAAGAAAAATTATATTTGCATAACGACGTAAGTGGTATCAATATTTTATAACATTACATATTTCAAGGCCCAAGATTGGGTTCTAAACAGTCTTGAATAGTTTGAGAGTATTGTGTTTAGGATATTAAGTTTGTGTTTACCGACATCAAAAGTAGTGGAAAAATCAATTTTTCTCAATTGTCTTTTAATTAAAAATTGCAAAAATTCCGTAGATTTTTTTTTAATTCTTAGCATAGAGTTTGTTTGGTAACTAGAGATAGTATTAGGGCTGTCAACGGTACTATCGAAACGGATATGGCCTCTATCATATCCGTTACCAATAAGATTACCGGATATCCGATAATATCCGACGGATATTCAAAAATATTTTTCGTATCCGTTCCGATAACAATGCCGGATATCCGATAATATCCGATAGTAATTCATTATAATAAAAATAATTTAAATTTTTTTCTAGTCTTTCTGTACATTTGATAAATTGTAAATAAATCAAAGAAACTCTAAGGAAATTCAACTAAATAAAACCAAATACCTTGATCAAATGCAAAAAAATTGACTTTAAAATTATTATATTAAATTATATTTAAACAAAACTCAAATCTTTAATCTTCTCTATCATAATTGAAAAATCCTCCGCTTTTCTCATAACGAACAAAACTAGTTGTGTTTTTTTTTTCTTCCATAATATTTTTATTTCTAAGTCTTCATATACTACCAAGTTAACAACTAAATATATTACCCAAATAAAAAATAAAAAAAAATTGCATATGCATTTTTTAACGGATAACGGATATTATCCTATAGGATAATACCTTTTCCGTATCCGTTTCGTTAAAGTAAGAATATCCGATAAGGTATCCGTATCCGTTATTCGAAATTTCGGATAATATCCTAACGATTCGAATGGACTCGGACGGATATCGAATATTCGGTTATCCATTGACAGCCCTAGATAGTATTTATCAATTTTAGTGGAAGGAACCGTACTCACTATCCACATTGTAGACTTCGTGATTGCGAAAATATCATATCAAAATTTTTGGCGCCGCCGTTGACGATTGAAAATATTATTTTTTGGATATTTAAAATTTTTGTGCTAATTAGGATTTATTTTGTTTTCTCTTTTAGATTTCAACTGGGTAGGTATTTTTTTTTCTTGTTTTTGATGTGCAGGTAATATTCTACATTTATTGTAGATTGCGTACCATAAAAGGTAAGTAATAAAGCCCAGTTTTTTTTTAGGTTAGTTATAATTTTCATTAACTTATTTTATTATGAGGAGGGATCCCCTCACATTGTTATTTTCACACTATCTCACACGTTTGGAGACATTTTTTTTAATTAAAATTAAATGGTAACGTATTTGAAAACAATATTTTGGGGATATGTTTGTATTACAACGATCTACATATCCACAAAAAATGAACTCATTTCGAAACATATAACTCCACCATCTACTACTTTGAAAATTGACCATTGAAAGTCGACTAATTTTCAACCGTTAAAATTAAGATTGGTAGATGGTGAAGTTTAGTATTTCGGAATGAGCTCATTTTTTGTGGATATGTAGAGCTTTGTAAGACGAGCATATTCCCAAAATATTAGCTTAAAATACCTTACCGTTTGATTTTGGTTAAGAAAATGTCTCTCAACGTGTGTGATAGTGTGAAAATAAGAGTGTGAGGGGATCCTCCCTCTTTTATTATTGGAAACAATTTATTTTAGGAAATATTATTTATTTTATTTTAGTGTGCTTGTTTATTTATTCTCTTTTATTTATTAAAAAAAAATACACGCGCACACACCAATTGCATCGTCCGATACAATACTTTAGAAAAACTTGTGGGATAGTACGGTGAACCCTCTGGGCGTTATCATCCGAAACACCACAAACCTCAACCTCGTATCTTTGACCAGTTTTGACTGTAGATATATTTTGCCGAGGTAATCCAAGCTTACCTAAATCAGTGAACCCCAGCATTTGCATGTGCATAATTTTTGCTTAACACTAGTAGTTCTACTTGTGTATGCGTTCTTAGATACGTATAGGAGACAGACTTGGTGAAGACGATCTTTTTTGTTTGAATCCAACTCGTTACACAAATTTAGGTAATACGTCTATTTTTGCCGAAATATTTAGTCCAATCCTCATAAGATTGTTAGTCAGTCCAACTCTCATAAGACTGTTGTTGTTTGGCAAAAACAGACGTACTACCTAAATCCGTGTAACGGGTTGGATTCAAACAAAAAAGATTATTTTCATCAAGTCCATCTCCTACACGTATCCAACGATGCATACAAAAGTAGATCTTCTAATGTTAACGAAAAATTGTGCACATGCAAATGTTGGGGTTCACAAATTTACATCGGCAAAATATATCTACAATCAAAGACTGGTCAAAGGTACGAGGCTGAGGTTTGTGGTACTATCCCACAAGTTTTCCAAGAATTCGGTTCCAGACGATGCAATTGGTGTGTGCGCGTGTATTTTTTTTTTAATAAATAAATAAACAAACAAGCACACTAAAAGAAAATAAAATCTAAATAATGTTTCCTAAAATAAATTGTTTTTAAGAATAAAATAAGTTAATGAAAATAATAACTAACCTAAAAAAATGGGCTTTATTACTTTTACCTTTTTTGGTAGGCAATTCTACAACAAATACAAGAACTTGTGTCAATTCAGGATGAAACTAAACTAATCTAAGAGGTTGCGGGATTTGGCGTCCCTAGCTAAATGCGGTCTATTCATAAAAGGACGCCTAACTCAGGTGTGAGAAATAACATGATAGTCGCCACCATATCTCGAAATATATCATAATTATATAACTTTTTTTTTTTTTTGCAATTTTATGTGTTCTCTAAGTAATTTGGCTGGGCCCTAGTATTTCCTTAAGGTCGTAGCTTGGATGCATTAGAAACAGAAAGTAAAAATATTTTTATGTACTTATTTTTTTGTAATCAATCCATTAAAGAATGCCATGAAGAAAAACAAATCCAAAATAAAGTTTCAAGACAATAAGTGATCAAAGAAAAAAATTTAAAATTTTGAAGATTTGTGTTACCAACAGTTTTGAAAATAGAGTGTAAAAGTCATTCTCTGATGGCAAGAGAAGTTTCATATTTTGTATCATTTGATTCTTATTATTTTAGGAAAAAAAAAGGTAGCATCCACTAGGACTATTATATAGATTTTCTGGGAAACACCGTTCACCTTAGCCAACATGCGCACACTTTTATTTCCATATCCATATTTTAATTTATTCACGTGATTGAACTTTGTTAGATTCTGAGTATCGTGGCTAAACGACTATCTGAGTAGAGTTTTGAATCAATGCTTACACAACAGTAGTGTTTGTTGTGTCAACTAGCGGCTGTGATTTCTCCCTACCCTCCTAGTGTAGTTTTCTAGATTTGATCTAACGTTAATCCATCTTCATGTGCTACGTGGGGGTCATAAATACAATACTTTTCCACCTCTTTATTTCCTTTTCTCCCTCCCCACTCTTCCTAATGGGTGAAGACCCTAGCCGAACCCTTCAATTTCAAGATTACTCTGCAACACAAGGCGAATTTAAGGAGAAAAAAAATCACAAATCCATGGCCTTCTCATGTTCATCTTTCCGATTTCTGTTATCAATTTCTCATCTTAAACTTTTGCAATTAAACTCTTAAAAAAACGGCAGTTTTCAGTTAATTTTTCACTACAAATTGTCTGATCCAGTTCGAATGGAGTATCAATTCAACCCCTTCAACACGTATGTTCCTCCTCTCTGCACTTTCAGTCTTTTCGCCAAAATAATTGAGAATTTCTTTTTTGCATTATTCGATTTTCCACTACTGAGTTGCAAACCTAATGTTGATGTTGGAGTTGTAGTTCTATCAATAAGCCCTGTTGTTTTTTTATTTCTTAATCTGATAGTGTTTGCTTCAAAACTAATCTTCAGTAATCCATAAATTTTTGCTGGCTTATAGTGTTCGATTAATTGGGTTTGATGGAAATTTCCCCCCTGTCATTTTCACTTATTTTTGTGTTTTTGATTTGTTTGATTTGGTTTATGCAACATAAGTATGTTCTGAACATGGTAAATTTGTTTTTTTTTCCTCACTTCATGTTGTTTTTTTCATGGTTTGTTACTGATGAAGTTTGTGGGGTCAGGATTCCTAATCGAATTAGGTATGGTATTCCAGTTTGATTCTCATGATTTCAGCCGAAATCCAACTTCTCAGTTTGGATGTTTGTTATTTTTGGATATGCTTTATCTAATGTTACTTTTATATTGTGATTATGCAAGTATTGAATGTGTTTTTCGTTGGCATAGATTGGTAAATTGACATCAAAATGGCAGCGCAGGTCAAATGCAACCCACCAAAGGTAGGCTTCTCAGCCACACAGGACAACTTCAAGTGCTTGCGATTAACGGAAAAAGGAAAGTCAAATGCCGTCACAGTTCGAGTGACAAGGAAATGGGAAGAGGTTATCGTTGACGAGGAGGTATTCATGGGATAATTAATTGGCTTTGGTACTCAGGTTTTGTCCAGGACTAGCCTTTGGTTTAACATTTTTCCAATGTTAGGGCTTGGTACTTGGACTCAACGTTGACTGTTGTTGACATTCTTTGACCAGGCTTTAATTAATTTTATAGAATAAAAATGTTAAGATTACAAATGTACCCTTGAAGTGGCCAAGGATCCAACGGCTTTAACAAAAGCATATAACCTACGGTGAGATCAAACATTCACCAATCTGAAGAAAAAAAGAAAAAAGAAAAACTAATTTCTCTACTCCACTTCTTCCTCCTCCTCCGTGACACTGTAATATACTTTCCCTATTAACAAACAGAAACACCGCCCCCCAAAAAAAAAAAAAAAAAAACAATCAAAGCCAAATCCAAACCCAACACAAACCCACTCTCATACGTAAAATCCAACACAAACCCATCATTATAAATCTAATTCGAGATAAATATCATCAGATTTGGGTGCTGTTTTTTTTTTCTTCTCATGCTCTTACCTCCAGCAATCATTCGATGCACAATTACATATCACCATAGTCAAATCATTAGATCAGAGACAGATAAAGAGATGTCTTTAAAACAAATCTGTGAACCAAGTTTTGATGCCCCTCAAACAAATTTCTTCACTTCCGTTATCCCGAGATGCTGATTGTGATTTGTGATTCCATATCGTTGCTCTTCTTTGATTTCACTTGTGTAGAGTTGATGAAATTAGGATTTGGTGGAATGTTTTCTTTGTTCATTATGTTTTTAATTTGATTACTAATTCTTTCATTATATTTCTCCAATTTCGGAACCCTAGAAAGTGAGAAGATAGAAATAGAGAAATTAATTGATTTGATTTGATAAAAGAATTGTTAGGGTTTGCAATAAGAAGAGAAGATGGGTTAGCAGCAAGTGAGAAGGTTGTTCTAATGCGATCGTGGTAAGTCCTGATGGCGTTAGTGAGAAGGTGGCAGAAAGGGATGGTGGTGGTGCTGATGGTCCTGATGGCGTTAGTGAGAAGGTGGTAGAATGGGTTTGGTCTGTTTGGAAGAAGAAGAAAATTTAGAAAGTGTTGTGATAATGGGAAAGTAAAGGGTGTAATAGTAAATTCGTTTATTAATTAGATTTTATATATAGTTTTTAATAATTTCTTAACAGAATTCAAACTTTACCTGATTCAACACTGGTCAACGTTGGGTCCAGGTACCAAGCCCTAACGTTGGGCAAATGTTAGACCAAAGATTAGTCCTGGACAAAACCTGAGTACCAAAGCCAAATTATCCCGGTATTCATACTTCCATTTAGTTTGCTTCACTATATTTAGTCGATAATGTTTTAAGTTTAGTGTCAAAATACCCCATGAGGGGCTCAAATATACTGCTGATCTAAACAATTGATTCCATAAGGAGACCAAATTTCAGCTGTTCTCATGCCAAGACTAACTCATGAATCCAACAATTGAAGTTAAAGGAAGGTTCGTAACCCATGAATCTAAATTTCAGCTCTGCTAACTATCCTATTTAATGTGGTATATACATTAAGAAAAACCATGAGTTTTTGGTGATTTATTAATGGGTTTTTCTCACTGTCTAAACCTCTACTGAGAAACAAATTGAGATTATCTAATGCTTATGATCTCTGTCGAACCAAAACTGTTTAAATATAGTTGATTTTCATTTGAGCATCGTTAGTGAAACCACCTGGAGTTTGAGTGAATAATTTTGTTTCTACTTTATCACTGGAACATTAAATTCGCTACTGTGTATGACTGTAAGTGTGGAAATGTCAGAATACAGGCGCATTTGCTACACGATGTGCTTTATTTTATGTTAGGATGACCATGAATTTGATAAATGCTGGCCCAAGTGTAAGATGTCATCGATTTAATGCAACTTTGTATAAAAAACGATATGGGATTGCTTTGTAGTAATTGTCTTAATGATTTTGATCGTGCTTAGGATAACATAGATGCATTACATTTTTCTCAAAAGACTATCGCGGTAAATGTTAACATGAAAGTGAGTTAAATCAATGTACATTGACGCAAAGGGAACTTCAGGCTGTAAGACTCTTACATATTGTAGGTAGTATATATATGTATGATGCAAGTTTGGAAAATTTAGGCTTTACATAATAGTCAATGGTTTCAGGTTAGTTCTTAATGGTTGGCGAAAGTGTCTTGGAAAACCTTGCGTATACTAGAGCCTATAAAAATGGAATGTTGCTCTCAGTGGAATTAGTCGCTCATATCTTTGCAGCCCGAGGAAGTTTGATGTTAGTCTCTGTTCACTATTTATGCATGCTCTTTAATATTTTTTTCATTTATTGGCTCTTTAACCCCAGTTCAGTTTTGAAGTTGAAACAAACTTGAAACTAATAGTTAGTGAAATATGTCTTACCCTGTGCGTGAAATTATAGTTCTATATATCCTATTTCGGATTGTAAGTTCCATTAAGATGGTTAAATTGTAGACCCGTGTTGTTGATGAATCTTTTAAGTTTGCAGCCATGACACGCAACCCGAAACTCCACTATATTGTAGGTCATTAACTATTATTTTGAAGGTTGGAAGGTGAGGAGCCTGTAAAGAGTTAGGTAGATTAATGGAGGTAAAATTATAATCATGAAAAATATAGTGGGTTGATATATTGTAGAGGGCTTCGTGTGTGCAAATACTAGGACAATGATATGGTTAATTGCAAATCATCAGTAAGGTGTTGGCGATGTATACCATCAGTTTTCCAGAAAGATCTATCGTTAGTGTTTCTTCTTGCAGCCTGATGTTTGTTTGTTCTTGGATTAATTGCAGGATCTAATTATATTTACAATAACACTTTCATCAAGGGAGTAAAATGTATGGGTGAAGAGATTCAAAGCTTCAAAGCGACAGGTTGCCTTGCTGATGGTTAAAAGGCAATAGTAAGGTTCATTTTCTTCTCCTTATCTTGCACCTCAACTCTATATCCTTATCTTTGATATAAAATTTGAATGAAAAATAAACCCTAGAATAAGATTCATATGCCATTGTTAATCAACTGTATTGATACAAACCATTGGTGCTGAGATTCTGAGCAAATCTGAACTTTGATGCAGTTACATCGTTAAGTTATTTCTTTTTCTAATCTTATGAATTGAATCCAATCGCGTAGGAATACTGGCCTGCACTGCACAATTTGAATTCAACAAATTGATTAGACATCAGATTCGTGGAGGAATTCCATGAGTGACCATAGCGAAGAACGAATCAGGTAACGGCAGATATAATACCAACTGAGATGCACATTTTAGACTTTCTCTTAAGAGATACAAACATAATCAATGTGTAAGTATTTTCTGAGTATTTATATTTCAGGAGGATCTACTTCCCACAACCATTGATAATAACATCAACGGGTGAAAAAATGATCCTCTCAACCACCACCATTTGATGTTACCTAACGTCCATTTGTGTCATCTACATGCAAGCGCTCACTGGGTTCCACCAATGCGGCACAGCCTCCCTAGAATCGGCATGCGACGCAGAAATGCATTGCAAGTAATTTCCAAGAGTAGGCAAATTTAGCGTAGGTAAATATCTAGCAGCCCAACACATAGTAATAAATGTAATATGATATATTCATAAAAGTGCATTTAAACATACTCAGCCAGTTTGTAATCTTATTCCATGTTTATATCCAGGTTGTATACTAAAGTCCTCTTAAGTTATTGACACAGAGTAAGAACTCAGTTCCACGGTGAAATGTGAATACCGGCTGTAAAGCTCCATGAATATGAGAAAAAATGTAAGAAAATTTGTAAATTTGAGGCTTCAATGTGAACCCGTCTTGGAGGAGGCTTCTCAAATTGACCCGTAAATATAGACCCGTGAAAAATCCAAGATTAAGAAACTATGATTGATTTGAAAGTGAGCTTAGGATAGACTTGAGTATTGGTGTTAATCATAATGAATGTAAATAATTTGGGATGGGTGCTTAGATTTATTTCTTACACCAGAGAGATAGTTACATTTAGCTCAATAATGGTACAGAAATAAAAATGGTACACCAAAGGCTACCAAAATTTACCGTATGCATCTTTCTCCTTTTATATGAATGGAATAGATGTTCTTCACTAAATTTTAAATTTCACTTAGCTACATTTTTTTAACCCTATATTCTTCCACTTATATATTTATGAACTAATCCCACAGGGTGGCGTATTTTTTATCCTGCTACATTCTCATTCGGTTCCAAGACTGCATGCTGCAGCAAATTCAAGGAATTGCTTCAGGTTAACTGATCCTCTTGAATTTTCCTTACGTTAACTGATCCGGATCAACTCTAATCAATCAGATCTTATGGTGCATTTAAGTTCCTAGGTACACCAAAAGATACAATCTGAAATGAACAAATTACATTTCTTTGGTAATGTAATAATTGAACCGAATGCTTTTGATTTCAAAACTGATTGCATTTAACTCCAGACGTTGCACGAGATAATTTTAGCGACCAATCAATTGGCGTCGTCTAGTAACGTCAACAGGAGATCGCCATTCTCACATGTTGGCTTATCGATACCACTATTCCTACGAAAGTATAGGCAACATCATCGCAATATCGATTTATTGCCTCTAAGATGTCAAATTTGGAAAAAATAAGTATTTGGGAGGATTAAAATATAATCCCATTTGTATTACACATTAATTTTGAGTATTTATTGCCACATTTGATACGTAGTTATATTTAATTAATTTGAATTCCAAAATACATGGAAAAACACAGTACGAGTTTCAAATACCAAATGAAATGATAACATATCAATAAATTAACTTGTGCTTAGAAAATAATAATGCCCCGGCTTAAAATATTGTGAAATAGCCCGTGTCGTTATGGCACGGGTCATTCCATAGTTCTTACATATGAATTTTAATACGTTGAGAGCAAACTCATGTACAACAAATTGATTCATACAGGGTAATTATTCTCATAGCCACTTATATAGATTATTTAGTGTCGGTTCTCAATTCTTCACAAGTAGCTAGGTTTTGGAATAAAAGGTTTTGTAGGTATATCTTTTGCAAACCCTTACGAGACTAAAACTCTTACGAGGACTAGCAAATAATAAGTTTGAGGGTATTCGATAGACATATTTTTGTGTCTGATTTGTTCTTAATTCTCTATAGTTTTGTATTTATTATGTTATTTTATGTGTTGGTAGGCATTTTAAAAAAAAATACACTTCTATGGAAAAATCGACGCAAAAGATGATAAAGGCACCTAAAAAGTTATTAAAGGCACCGCCACTTCTTCACCATTTCAGAATCTTTAGGCATGTGAGGTATATATAGTGGTTGGAACCAATAGAATAGGACTGACAGATTGGGAGAACACAGAAAAAAAAATGAATTTTAGAGTTTTCTTTCTTCACTGGTAGAAGAAAAAGAATTCGAAGAACGACATTACCAGAAGTCCGTCGCAGAGAACCGTAAGCTATTCCAAACAACAGAAGACTACCATTCTTTCAACAGTCTTATTTTATCATTTCTCTGTTTCGATTGGTTCTGCAACACTGCTAAACCTATTGTATTTTTTAATAAGCCTCTTTCAACAAAAAAAATGAGCCTTCATATCTACGACAAAGAGATGCTTGTTGTTGTGTCTATCGTTCAAAAGTGGCGTGCATATTTGCTTGGTCGACATTTTAAAATTTTAACGGATCATAAAAGTCTCAAATACTTTCATGGCCAAAGGTTGTCTTCCATTGAACAACCAAAATGGTTATCCAAGATTTTAGGATACAATTACAAGATCGATATTATTTATTGTTGTGGTACAACAACAAGGCAACTTATGTCATATCTCGTTAGCTTGATTTTACTCTATCAACTCTTACTGATCTTATTTTTTCCCGGGGTTGATATCATTATTCAATAATGTCATTATGAAGTTACATTAAGCAGTCTTGTTAGAGCATAGCTCGGTTGAACCTACCAAGCGTTGGTATGTCAAGTTTGGTTGTCATATTTTAGTGAACCAAAACTCATTTAAAGAGTCGCTTGATTATGCACTAGAGTCAACTTCGTATAGGTTAAACTAGAAAGACTAGGATATAAGACATACAAGTATTACTCGAAGACTTGAAGAATGTGAAGAAGTAAAAGAGCTACATCGACAACATCATCCTTCCTCTTGAGGTTAGTAATATTTTGACTTGAACTGTTTCATTCCCAACGTATCTTTCAAGTCGTGCTATATTGAAAACATAACTGCGAAGCTGTGAATGATTATACTCTAGTAGACATAGTGTTAAGGAATTAGAATACGAAGTATAACGCTTATCTTTTGAACTTCGTATATAAGACATCGACATAATCGTATGAATGCTATTGTGATTATGTGTATGGATATGGGTGAAGATTTCGTCCTAGGAAACAATGTTTACATTCGTTTAAAGGAAGTACATTCATGAACTTGTTTTATGAATCGAAAGGGAAATCGCTAGGCTTATTGGTTTTGTTATTCATTGCATATCTTTGGATTACCAATATGTGTGAGTTAGTAGAACAGATCGTAACTTGTTATGTATCTTGGTAAAACTAGTCACAATGCCTGACTTATGTATTGGTATGACTTTTATTAGTGTAACCGATCCTAAGTAATCACCTAAGATGGTATGATCTATAGTTGTAATTGGTGTGACCGATCCTAGTAATTGGTGTAACCGATCCTAGTAATTGGTGTGACCGATCCTAGTAATTGGTGTGACCGATCACAAAAAAGTAGTAATCGATCCTTGTAATTGTTGTAACCGGTCCTGATAATTGGTGTAACCGATCCTGGTAACTGGTGTGACCGATCACAAGTAATACCATGAGAATATGGTAACCGGTCCTGGTAATTGATGTGACCAATTTGGTAACTGATGTAACCGGTCCCAGTAACCATATTAAGGTAGAACCGATCCTTGTGTTTGGTAGAACCGTAAACCCATGATTAATGTGTTGATTTGATCAATCACATAGTTTTTGGAAATCAGATGAACCAGTTCTAAACTTGTTTGGAAGTGTGGTATAATCGGTTCCAAGATTGTAAATATGAAAGAGGATTTACAAAGAATTAAGATGTCGACATACTTTGAACATGTTCAGTAACTCTTATCTTTTATTGTTCAAAGATATTCCTTAATAGCTAAAGGAGATCCCGGACCGAAATAAGTTGAGAATCTTTTAATTAAGGTTGTTAATTTTTATATGCTTTTAATTACCAGCAATTAAAATGCATATCTCTGGAAAATAAAAATTGGTAATGTGCATTTACTAATTGGAGATTTTCTAGTGGGATTTCGGTTATTTTTGGACAGAGCATTTCAAGGAATTATGAAAACCGATTTTGGAAATATTGCATATCTTAAGAATAATTCTGTTTTGGAAATTCCTTGGTGTCCAAACTTCCTTGGTCTATAAATACAAAAGTATGCATTTCATGTAAACTATCCTAAGAGCCATCAAAACTACCTAGTTGTGTTGTTACTGGTGGAGCCGTCTATTCGGAGAGGAAAGTACCCTAATTAAGCGAAATCTCTTACGACCGCTCGTTTAAAAACTTCTTTGGGATCAAGAAGCTCTACGAGTACCGTTGGTGGGAAACTAGATAATTGCAGTATTATTAGTTTTCGATTTGATTTGATTGACTAACGGTTGTTGAACTTTGATTCCACCTAGTTTGTTTATTCTTGAGAATCTTCTCTTCTGATATAAGATTAACTCAAACTAGATCGAAGTGTCGACGGGATCTTTAGAACTGTTTATAGATCTAAAGATGTCTTGTGATAATCCATTGTTAACAGACTCCGTTATGTGCATGATTGACACAAGAGATTCAAGTTGTTGTGTGCAGGTGTTTATTGACGATTTAAGAAGATTTGAAGACGGGGAAGATTTCTGATTTGGTTTCATAATCTTTGGTGTGCACAAAACTTGATCATCTGGGATCCAACTAATCGGTTTATCTTTTGGTAGATTTGATTGATTAGTTGCGTAGATCGACATCAGTATTTAGTATATGGATAGATCCTATTATTGATTGCAAAATCTAAACTCGACTACTTGTTAGTTGTTTGTTAGATAGATCTATACCCGACAAAGGAGTTTATTGGATTACACAGAAGAACCTTTGTCTAACTCATATCACTTGTATTGAATAGAGTTGATACCGAACAGATTTGTTGTTCCTTTAATGTTTGGAATACGAACCAATGGAATTGTTCTAGTGCGTACACTTATTGAATGTCGGAAGCGCAGGGATACTGAAGAAACTAGGTGAACTTTAGGTTTAGTTGCTTGGTCTCAACTGTACGAAGTTAGGATTGATTTTGTATAGCGGCTTAATTATGAGAGTATTCAATTCTGGACTAGGTCCCGGGGTTTTTCTGCACTTGCGGTTTCCTCGTTAACAAAATCTTGTTGTGTCATTTACTTTTGTTCTCCGCAATTATAATTGTTGTTATTATAATTTAAAGTAAATTACACAAACGTTAACTCCGTATTACTTGATAGTGATCCTATAAAGTTTGGTTAAGTCCGAACCTATTATCAAGTAATCACACTTTGATTGTTGTATTGTCTCAATCTTGTATCCATAGACGATCACACAAAGTGTGAATACCGATTCATTGTATTGTCTCGACTCAGTCCATAGACAATCAATTTCGGTAAGAGGACTTATAGGTGGATTTTTTTTAGATTGAGGTATATTTGGGTACCCTCGTCTTTTCAGTTTGTATCAGAGCAGGATAACACGAAAAGATCTAACAATTTGTGTTTGGTGCGATCCAACCTATAAGAAATGAATCTAATGACTGATTTAGTTAACGTTATGCAAGAGTATGAGTACTCAAATGTTGAAGATGTTACAACTTCATTAACTCATGATCCAGGAGTTGCAAAAACATCTTAGTCTATCTCTGATGGAAAAGAAGAATCTGATAAAGAGTTGATAAAACTCCTAAAGCCAATAAGATCTCTGTCTACACGGATGTTAATACTAAAGAAAGAATCTAATCTTCTTAAGAATGAGATCAGAGAAAAAGACATTCAACTAAATATTCTAGCCAAATAGAATATGGATCTCGCTGTCAAACTAGAAGCTATTGGTAAATCTCTTACTCAAGATCAAGAGACTCATCCAGTGACTCTGACTGATGATGCTGCTGTAATTTCTTCTAATATTGAAGAAACTAAAAGTCCTTGTTCGACTTTTACAGACTGTGATAAATTAGTCACATCTGAAACAGATCACGATGATGGTAGTTTGCCTAACTATATCAAGTCAGAAGAGGATAAGATACCATCTTCTACATCCACTGATGATCAGACGAAATCTTGTCCAAAGGAAACTTTGAACCGATTCCGTGAGCATGATCTTAAGGAATACAACTTTCAGTCACTTGACAGGAAACTTATACTTCTTCAAAATACGGTGGTAAAAATATTGAAATAAGTTTCTTGTCTTAAAAAACTGAAAGATCATTCTTCAGTAGAAAGACAGAATATATCTCAATCCAACAAAGTCAACTATAAACACTCTATAGTAAGAGTTGATAATCACTTCTGGAAAAAGGTTCCTCCCCACTCATGTCGAAACAGTCCTTGTTTACATGAAGAACAATTCCAGGAGAAAAGGATAGAGAGAATCTCTGCCAAAGGAAACAATCAGGAATTTCCAATAATTGTTTCAAGTAATCATGCTGATGTGCACAATAAGGAAATCCTTATAATGAGAAAATCATATGAAAATATCATTGATAGAGTTAAAAGAGATTTATCCATCTCTGAAAATTCTCACGTCAGTACAGTTTCTCCTAATGATCATTTCTTTAAATTAAGGAGGGATCACCTTCTTGGGAGAAAATATGTTGGGCAGAAATTCCCTAGGAGAAACATGAACTATGTTTCTGATACTCACCATAAGCAAGAAAAGGCTTACTCCAATGCAATCTAATTATATGGAGACTTGTGCACTCTCATCCTTGTTCATGCTCATACTTTTGAGATGAGAAGCACATAAAAAATTGAGAGCACTTTTTTATGTATAGGTTGTATCAAAAATGTGTGACAATCACTGGATAACTGCGAATCCATTTTTGTCTAAAAATGTTCATGTTTATCATGATTTTCCAAAATTTAGGCTTTATTAGAAATTTTCGATTTTTAATAAATCTTCCAGCATGAGAAGTTCAGACAAAGGAAACAAAATATATTATGTATATATTTTCGGAATTTCCCTAGTATTTTCGGTTCGAGAATTGTCTCTTTTTAAGAGATACAATCTCTTGCCTGTATTAAGAAACCCTGATCAATTCTTATTTAAATACCTAGCGTGCCTCCAATGACTCGCAGTATTACAAAGGTCAATAAGAAGGAAGCTCAAAAGGTTAAGGATTGTCAAGGAATCAATACAGAAAGGAAGAAGAAAATCATATCAAAAATCATGTCTGATTATGATTCTGATAGTTCTACTGGATCTCAAGATGAGTCATGTTTGTTGGCTTACAACCTTCAAGATCCAACAAAGACCAAGTGGATACGTTCTGATAATATGATTGACTATATCCAAGGCTTTGAAGAACTAAGAACCAACCTCATAATGACAATTCTTCATCAAGATTAGCTAAAGGATAGAATTGAAGAAACAAAAGCTGATCTTGCAGGTATGAAGGTTCAAGTTGAAAAACTTGAGAAACAGGAAGTGGTTGCAGACAAGTCCCTGGAGACATGCTTCAAGAGTTTGAACACTGAAGAAACTTCTGTGAACAATAAGAGCACCACTAGAGATTAAGTTATATGCTGTAATACCTAATCCAAACAAAATAGACATCAGTTTTTGATTTCTTTCAATTATTGTGTAAGGTCTATTGATGAATAAAACTATCTATTTATGAATAAAATTATTATTTTATAATTTTTCTTGTGATAGTTTTTCTATTACATAGCATGTGCTTAAATGCTTTATATTAGTGCTATGTGTTTATGGGATGTTTAATTTCGGTTCTCTTAACCTTAATATTCGATCTCATATGATGTGTGAACCCTTATGGTTTGTGTGGCTTTTTGATTTAGCGGGATTAAGTTCTAGCCCATGTTGGTAGGATTTATCAAAGGATCATAAGGTGTTCCGATTGAAACTCATATGTGAAAAAGTCACAATATGTTGAATTTTTGTTTAACATAAAAGCATATGTGTTTCGGGGTTTTCAACTTTTTGTTATGCATTAGTTAAAAACCGATTCAACCTTTCTCTGGTAAAGGTTGTTGTTGTTGTTGTTCTTTTGTTCTTGCGAGAGGATGACAACATAATGGGGGAGAGTTCTAACTTGAACTTGCGCTTAATGATATATCTTTCAGGGGGAATAGGATGCGGAATATGAGGTAACAAATTTGTTAGTTAATCGCTTTTCTGTTTAAGAAAAGCTTGAGTTTATTGCATATATTTTGCTTTTGCTTGACAAATTTCGGTACAATTGATATTTATTCCATTATGTGTGTATGGATGTATGTGTGTGTGTGATTCAATTGTTTCCGGTTAAGAAAAACTGGTTTGATATCTTTCTTTATTGTTTGGTATCAATTGTTTTAGACTTAATGAAATTTCGGTGCAATTGCGGTGCTTTAATGTCTATATTTATTTCAATTGCTTCCGGTTAAGAAAAATAATTGTGCAAGTTGATTTATTTGGTTTGTATGAATTATTTATGGCTTAACAAAATACGGGATCATTTGTTTAGTCCAATTCGATTCCGGATAAGAGAAACTAAGTTAATTCTGATCTTATTTAGACTTATCAAAAGTAAAGGATTACGTTATTCAAGTCTAAACGAATGCCTTAACAAGAAATATTAGTTAACTAATCTAGTATTTGTCTTGTCCAAAGTGGAAGGTCTAAGTTATTGTCCGAATAATTAGTGTCTGATGAGAAAAATAAAGTTAATTCTGATCTTTATTTTGGTCTTATCGAAACAAGCGATTGTACTTGTGCAATCGGGTTAGCAAGGGAACTAAGTTTTCTTAGTCAATTTGTTAAACTATTAGGGAAAATTTCTTCGGGCAATTGTTTCCTTGATAACAAATCAAAACCAAATTACTTGTAGTTTCGGTTTCGGTATTGGTTATCTAAAATGGTATGTAAAACCTTCGTGCTTAACTCTTATAGGTTGTACAATTCTTTTAGATTGTAAGATCCTTTCGGTTTTTGGTATTTGCTCGTACCATTGTCATTTTGTGACAAAAAGGGGGAGAAATATATGAATAAAAAAGTGATTTGTAATCACTTAGGAAAGGACAATTGTGCTTAAACGTTATATCTAACGAAAGAGTAAAGCATTGACTAAGGGGAAGAAACATATCATATGTTGATTGTAGTTATTTGGACTATAAAAGAGAAATAACAAAGATGCGCGGATTGAAAATCTACCTATCTCACCTTTAGGGGGAGTATTGACTTTGTTATTATAATGTCTTCAGCGGTATTTATGGATTGAATATATGCAGGGTATTGTGCTGTTGAAACTTGGAATCAAGCGTATGTATAATGAATTTTTGTAATTTATTTATCCATATAATTGTAAGAGTTTTGTCACTAAAATTGACAAAGGGGGAGATTGTTAGAGCATAGCTAGGTTGAACCCACCAAGCGTTGGTATGTCAAGTTTGGTTGTCATATTTTAGTGAATCAAAACTCAATTTAAGAGTCGCTTGATTATGTACTAGAGACAACTTCGTATAGGTTAGGCTAGAAAGATTAGGATAATAAGTCATACAAGTATTACTTGAAGACTTGAAGGATGAGAAGAAGTGAATCAAAACTCAATTTAAGAGTCGCTTGATTATGTGCATTTACTAATTGGAAATTTTCTAGTGGGATTTTGGTTATTTTTGGACAGAGCATTTCCAGGAATTATGAAAACCGATTTTGGAAATATTGCATATCTTAAGAATATTTCGGTTTTGGAAATTCCTTGGTGTCCAAACTTCCTTGGTCTATGAATACCCAAGTTTGCATTTCATGTAAACTATCCTAAGAGCCAGCAAAACTACCTAGTTGTGTTGTTACTAGTGGAGCCATCTATTCGGAGAGGAAAGTACCCTAATTAGGCGAAATCTCTTACGACCGCTCATTTAAAGACTTATTTGGGATCAAGAAGCTCTACGAGTACCGTTGGTGGGAAACTAGATAATTGCAGTATTATTAGTTTTCGATTTGATTTGATTGACTAACGGTTGTTGAACTTTGATTGCACCTAGTTTGTTTATTCTTGAGAATCTTCTCTTCTGATATAAGATTAACTTAAATTAGATCGAAGTGTCGACGGGATCTTTAGAACTTTTTGTAGATCTAAAGACGTCTTGTGATAATCCATTGTTAACAGACTCCGTTATGTGTTGATTGATCACAAGAGATTCAAGTTGTTGTGTGCAGGTGTTTATTGAAGATTTAAGAAGATTCGAAGGCGAAGAAGATTTCTGATTTGGGTTCATAATCTTTGGTGTGCACAAAACTTGATCGGCTGGGATCCAACTATAATCGGTTTATCTTTTGGTAGATTTGATTGACTAATTGCGTAGATCGGCATCAGTATTTAGTATCTGGATAGATCATATTATTGATTGCAAAATCTAAACTCAACTACTTGTTAGTTGTTTGTTAGATAGATCTAAACCCGATAAAGAAGTTTATTGGATTAAACAAAAGATCCTTTGTTTAACTCATATCACTGGGATTGAATAGAGTTGATACCGAACAGATTTGTTGTTCCTTTACTGTTTGGAATATGAACCAAAGGAATCGTTCCAGTGCATGCACTTATTGAATGTCAGAAGCGTAGGGATACTGAAGAAACTAGGTGAACTATAGGTTTAATTGATTGGTCTCAACTATACGAAGTTAGGATTGATTTTGTATAGCGGCTTAATTCTAAGAGTATTCAATTCTGGACTAGGTCCCGGGGTTTTTCTGCATTTGCGGTTTCCTCGTTACCAAAATCTTGTTGTGTCATTTACTTTTGTTTTCCGCAATTATAATTGTTGTTATTATAATTTAAAGTAAATTACACAAACGTTAACTCTGTATTACTTGATAGTGATCCTATAGAGTTTGGTTAAGTCCGAACCTATTATCAAGTAATCACACTTTGATTGTTGTATTGTCTCGATCTTGTATCCATAGACGATCACACAAAGTGTGAATACCGATTCGTTGTATTGTCTCGACTCAGTCCATAGACAATCACTTTCGGTAAGAGGACTTATAGGTGGAAAAGTTTTAGATTGAGGTATATTTGGGTACCCTCGTCTTTTCAAGTATTATTGAGGAGACGCGTAGAAATCAAGCTTTTAAGAAACGTTACATTTATATTGATGGTGTACTTCGTTATAAAGAGTGCATAGTAGTGGTTCCCACATCTCAATGGTGTGTCAATCTTCTTCACGAATTCCATTCAACCCATCATGGTGGTCATTATAGTTTTGTTAGTACACATAAGCGTCCTCAACGAAATTTCTACTGGCAGGGTACGTAAAAAACACTCCATCACGGATTACATTAATAGTTGTGATACTTGCCAGCGTGACAAAGCTAATCCTATCGCCCCTCCAGGACTTTTACAACCCTTGACTATAATTGATGATGTATGGTTGGACATCTCGATGAATCTTATTGCTGGATTGTCATCGTCTAACCATAAGAACTCTATCTCGGTGGTAGTCGATCGTTTTTCCAGACATGCTCAATTTATGTGCTCTTTCGTATCCTTATACAGCTGCAACTACTGTTGATGTATTCGTGTGTGGTATTGTTGGTCCTCATGGGATGCCTCGTACCATTGTAAGTGATTGTGATCCTATCTTACTAAGTAATTTCTGGGAGGCTTTCTTTATTTCACAAGATACTCAACTTTGTCGAAATTCAGCCTATCACAGTCAAATGAATGGCCAAACTGAAGTCACTAATCGCACACTTGAAGGTTACCTTTTTTTTTGAAAAGCAAGTCAAAAACTTAAGGACTGGTCTCGTTGGTTACCATGGGATGAACGGTGGTACAACACTACTTACCACTCTTTTATTAAAATGACTCAGTTTGAGGCTTTTTACAGCATGCCACATCCAACTATTTTATCTTATTTACCTAATTTCATCGTTGTTAATGTTGTTGACTTAGCATTACGAACACGAGATTGCATTTTTCATATTCTCAAAACCTATCTGCATGAAGCTCAATATTGTGTGAAGCTATATGTTGATACCCATCGCACATAAATGAGTTTTGTTGTTAGTGATCGGGGTTTTATTCATATGCAACCTTACTGTAAATCCACATCTGCTACTCAATTGTATTCCAAATTGTCTTCAAGATTTTATGGTCCTTTACGTGTGCTAGAGAAGATTGGTACTATTGCTTATAAATTGGACTTGCCTTCATACTGTCATATTCATCCAGTTTTCCACGTTTCAGCCTTGAAACTCAAATTGGGTGCTCATGTGAATGTTGTTGATAGCTTGCCTACAAATGCAGACCAGACTGAATGGGAACATGAATCTATCTTAAAACGAAGTATGTTAAAGCGACACAACAATGTTGTAACTCGTTAGCTAATTAAATGGAAAGATCACCTTACTGATAAAGCTACTTGGGAGGATGTCAATGACATTCTTCTCCGTTTTCTAGAGTTTTCGTCTTGAGGACAAGCCTAGTTTGAAGGAGAGTGGGATGTCAGAATACCGACTCTACTGGTTTCCTAAAACTAGTTCTTTCTTTACTTATCATGTGTTTCCTTGATTTTCTATTTTATTTTATTAGTTATGTTTCTATAAATGCCTATTGTAGAAGTAATTTTATTATCAACCAATATATAAGAATTTCAAGGTGGCAATACCCAATCAAAGGATTTAAGGTGGTTGATCCCCAATCAAGCGATCAATTTTATTATTTGCAGTTCATTCTACTATTTTCAGTTCTAGAAGATATATTCTTCGAGTCAAACTTCAAAAACAAACAAAAAAAATTAGAATTTGACTCCTGCCGAATTAGGCATGGAATTTTTTTTTAACTCCCACAGCGCATTAGCATTTATGAACTAGTAGAATGATCACGGTATGATCTAATGAGATATGACGTCATCAAACTGTGAGATAAACCCAGTTCTCTCACCAAATGTTTAGGACTTTTCTGTTCTCCTTTAAAACCTAAAAGTTATTTGATGAAATAGAGTAAATCTCTGATGGGAATGGAGATAAAAAGTTCGGCGTAGTTGTTAATGATGATGAATTTTGTTGATAATGGCATTGAGGATGGTGTTAATGGCGATGATAATAACCATGGATCAATATTGAATAGGTGATGATAAAAACAGAATTAACAATGGTGTTTTTTTTTTTGTTTTTTTTTTTAATCAGTAAGAATGGGTTTCTTGGTTGAGCGACTAAAGGAATTAGTGTCACCGAAACGCAAATCTTATGGTGAACCATATAATCTCCAAAATATTAATCAATTTTCATTAATTATTTTCTAAATAATAATCATTAATCAGCGATCGTTTATTATATTATGAAGCTTCGATTAATCTTTTCTCATGTGGCAACAGATAGTAATAGAAACCATATTTCAAAAATTAAGCAGTAGCAACCAGATGGTAGCCATAGGTAAATGACTTTGCAGGATGACTTGCCGCTCAAACGAATTTTAAGACGTTAGATCAGATATGTCCAACATCTAAAACCCAGATCTGGAAGCCTTGAACTTTTTGGGGGCCGTGGTGGGTCTTGGACTGAACGCGAATGACCAGTGGGAGAACGAATCCAACCGTTTATTTAACGATCCAATGTATTATAAACCGTTGAGTGGGAAGTCACCCCGCAAAGTCGTGCGTAATATGATTCACACAGATGAATTTTGGAAGAAAATAAAAGGGATCAAGTTGGGTGCTTTGGTTTGAGATATTCACAGTGGAGTTTTCCTAATCGATAACTGAGATTATCTCACAGTTTAATCACGTCATATCTCATTATATCGGATGGTCCTTATTTTGCTAGTTTAAATATGCTCTCGCATTGCAGGAGCAAGTTTTTACCCATCAGGCGTTGTCAGATTCAGATCCCAACAAACAAGGTGTGCCAGAACACACCTCTTGCGTAGGAAGAAACTTCACAAGTGGACTTGGAGAATCGCTTTAAAGCAAACACGAGCCATGGAAGGAGGACCAGAATCTGAAGAAAAACCAAAGCAGATTGGAAATCAACAACAAAACACCGAAAGTGATCATACAGGCTAGAGGATTCCAGTTACAAAGTGGACGTCAACTTTTTGAAACCTTGATAAGGTTAAAAAACAATGGGAGGATATCAACAAGTTAAAAGCTATTGTGGTCCATTTTCTGTTATCCCTGGTAAATATCTCAGTTGAAGTTTTCCATGAATTGAGGGTTTTTTTTTGCTGCGTCGAAAACACGTAACGATCTTGGGATACATCGAAAATGATTCTGTAATTTTGTCCCTTGACATACTCAGAATCCCAATTCCCCTAATTAAATCCACTTTACTTCTGGCTCAAAACATACAAATTTATATATTTCGTACTTGCGATGGGGCATCCTTTTGGGAACCCGGTGGGTTCTAAATGTTTTGACCAATGTTTTAAAAACCGGATCGGACCGTTCGGTTCAACCGGTGAACCAGTAGAAAAAAAGGGCTGGGTCACCCTTGATCCACTAACATGTTAAAAAACCCAGAAAACCAGTCAACCCGGCGGTCCAACCGGCGACCCAGCTGGGTTTTGACCCGGTTCACCCGATTACTTCCACTTCAGTTTTTTTTTCCTTCTTCTTCTATATCCCGATCCTTTTTATGATTGATGAAAAACAGTTTTTGTATAAATAGGTTATTTTCATTCATCATCAAAAATTCAATTCCACTGTATTTAAAATAAGATCTAAGAAAAAATATTTACTCCTACTTGTTTCTTCCCCTGTATGATTGTTTTAAAACTGGAGAAGAAGATATTTTTTTTCAAGATCTAAAGTGCGTCTACCCATTAAAATGGCCAGATCTAGTCTTCTTCCACATCTGTCTTTTCTCTCATCCATTAAAATGGTCTGTTGGAGACAATACTCTATGTATTGTCGCAAAATGAATGAAAATGTTATCTGCTTCTATAACATCACGTTTAGGAGAGAAGAGAAGAATGTGCAAAGAGAATATAATGGGAATGAATCGTGAGAAATATTTTAAGGGGTGGATAGGAAATATTAATATATTCTCTCCATGTCCTTGTATTAAATAAGGTAAGTGTCAGTATTATATATATTGACCCAGTGTCCCTGGTTGAACCGCTGGTTGAACCAGTTAACCCTGATCTAGTAAATTTACCGGTTTGACGTCCGGGCTGGGTTTCAGAACACTGGTTTTCACTTCGACTTCCCAAGATCCTCGAAACAAAATGTTTTGGTTTTGGTTATCCAAGACGTAACCAACAGACAAGGGTCACAAGGCACATGCATCTTCATTTATGGTCAATTACTTTTTGTAAAGGAAAATTCACTACCAATCCTTCAGTTTGTCTGGGAGACAAAACCCCTATCAAAACACTCTGAGGACCACAGGCACTAATAACATGCTTTAAGCAAAAAAACAAAAAAATTACAACTAAGGTTGAATGAAAGTCTATAATCAATGGGGGGACGATCCTACATGCATTATCGAATATTAGTGTACCTTTGAAGTAGTTTTCGAGAACATCCACTCTTCATCTACTATTACTTTAATTTGCTGATTTATGAGGCCATAAATGCCTGTGCTCTGAATGTGGCATGCATATAGCATATGGGCATGGCCTATGGGAGTCGGAGTGGTGATCAGGTAGTGAAGCCAGCTACATAGGTGTTGGCATTAATGATTAGCCAATAAGTGTGCAATTATGTTAAATGCTAGTAGTAGTGGTATCCAAGTAATGGATGCTGTTATCGATTTCAAGAAGGCTCGGAGAGAGACAGAATATGGTGGGAAATGAACCCTATTTTGATGGTGATCAATGCCCAGCTAGCTCTCCAATGAAAAGGACTTGGTTTATCCGATAAAAAATGGACTTGACTTTGAGTCACTTGACTAGGTTATTCGCTTATTGCTTGTCAGCTTGATCATGGATGCTATTGAAACGGTGACAACCAGGCACGATCAGTCTTCACTTCTAAAGAGGAATCTATGAGAGAGATGGATTAAATTTTCCCTTAAATTTTGAAACATTCAAGATCAAGAAATATTTACTCCGTATATTAAAACCATTAATGGAGCCTTGTGGTCCATATTAATAACATATGCATAAATTAACAGAAGACTAGCAAAATATTAAATTTCTATGTCAAACTATCTAAAACAAATTACTCTCCGTGCATTCATACGCAACTCTATACGCACGAAGGACTGAGACAGTGAGATAGTCATGCGCATATAAACAATGATCTTTTTTAGACGTTGTTTCCTATATAAAAAATAAAGTATGAGATTTATTTACGAGGGAGGGTTCATAGCAATTTTATTCGAACATTATTTTTTGAAGTTTGCATAAATTTTATAGTGAGCTCAAACGACGGTGAATTTGGCATTAGTATTTTGAAATATTGATGATATGTTCTTTTTATAATCTTCAACAATTCTATAAAAAGAATAAACACAATCTGGGACGTTAACACCACCGTCTACCACTTTGAAAATCAAACGTCAAATATTAATGTTTGAAATTATAGTGAGGTTTGGTATTTTGAAATATGTTCACTTTTCATACGAATCTAGAGTTTAATAAGAGAAGCCTATTATCAGCTTCAACTTCAACTTCATTTTCGTTTGGGCTCTATAAAAATATTGGTGTAAATACACTAAGATATATTCAAATAAGATTGTCCACTGATCCTTACTCATTAATTATTTTGAGCGGAAAAATAAACTTATTTACATATAAAAGGAAACTTAAACCACTGACAAAGAGAAAGAAAAAAAACACGTCAAAGCCGGTTAATACAATTGATTAAGTAAGATGATACAAAATTTTAAACCACCAACAAAGAGGAAAAAAACCCGTCAAACCCAGTCAAAACAATATTATACCGAAAAAAAGAACTAGTTACACATTAAGGAGGCACAAAATACATTTCTTTTATTGAAAACTGAACGTAAAAGAATGATCGGATTAAATGGTCGGAAAAAAAGAAACAAAAACCTAGAGCCGTCTTGGGACCAGATCTAAGCAAGGATTCTTTTTCCTTTAAAGTTTTTGGTAGTAGGTAATTGAATAAGATGTTTTTACTCCTTTCGTACCACGTATATAGGCGGAATAGTCAAAATCTCTTAAATTAAGATGTTTTTTTTTATTTTATAAATTTCTATGCTTTTTCTGTTATACCCTTAATTATATTCCCAATGCTAGAGACATACACTCAATTGTGATGATTCCCAAGCAAATAAATAGCGGTAGAAGAAGTGAAAAATCGTTTTGAAATTTGGACTCCGCCTATATAGTGGTACAGGGAAAAAAATGAAAATTCCGCCTATATAATAGGTACGAAGGGTGTACATCGTTTGTGGTGTCTTTTGACATATTTCTTCACTGTTTTGGGGCGATTTTTCTTCGTCGTCGTAGGGCGAGTTCTTCAAATTTCAATGGCTGGTTTGTGGCTTGCTATTCTTGATTCAAAAACATCAACGATTCATCACGACATCACTTTGAATCGGCATCCGTGTTCGTGTAGATAGACAAGTTTATGGGCAAAGTACTCCTTTGTTTTAGGAGCATCTCTTATTGAAGAAGAATACAATCAAATTAAATGGTCGGAATATATTTCCGGCTATACCATCATCTCTCCCTTATACATAAATTCTTTTTGGAAATCTTTGCGATTTATTACTCTTTCTCTTCGGGATCTACTTGTAATTGATGTTCTTATTTGTATCGGGGTTCTGCTTATCTTGTATTTTGATGTTTTTGTTAATCTTGTAAGCGAACATGTAATCACTATTTTGATTTGAATGAATTGGAATGTGTTGATTGTCCAAAAAAAAAAAGAACGTAAAAGAATGATCTAATTAATCAGATGAAAACAAAGATGGCTGTATAGCTATATAAATGCTAAGAAATTAGGAACAAACTAATAAAGTTTATTAGTGGTACCCACCAGAATGAGCAAGGCCAAACACTATGGTGCACAATTTCCCTTCCATGTCCCCTAAATGTAGGGAAATTTCTCAAAATCTATCTACTATGGTCTCCCATATCCCTTCTAAGTAGGGATATCTCTTCCCTACATTTAAAACTGGATCAAATCTGATCCAGGTAGTAGGGAAGGAAAATGGCACGGAAACTGAGTTTCCGTGTAAACTTCTGCATTATGGATACTCAGTTTCCGTTTTTCAATTGAAAGTTGAAATGGATGCTCAGTATTCGTGACTTTTTACACGGAAACTAAGTATGTTTTTCGAAACTCCTTCATTTCATTTGTCTCGATTGATTGGGACTTGGTTTGTGAATCTAGGAGAGGTACGTGGACATCCCTTTGTATCTGGATAAGACTAAGTTGGCGCTATCGAATTCACATACGAAAGAAAGATACGAACTTGGTAAATGGAAATTGAAGAAAGATCTTTCCATTTCATCAAAATGAGAAGCTTTTTCTACATCCACATGATCTACTAAAGTTGAGCGGTATTGCCGGTTTTTCCTTTTTCACTCTTTTTATTTTATTTTACTAAAACTCTTGTTTTTACCCATTATATCTTCTTTTTTACTCTAAATTATCTTCTTTACCTATACAGATATTCCTACGGGAAAAAAAACGGATACTGAGTTTCTGTTTGATATTATTTACACGGAAACTGAGTTTCCATGCAGTGTAGAGAAGGGATAAAAGCACACCATAGTGAGGCTTCCTTGTGACCCATATCTCTTCCCTACATTTAGGGGATAGGGAAGGGATATCCCCTACCATAGTGCTTGGCCTAACAGACTAAAACAACTCTCACTTTCCTGAATAATGGGGATTATTATTTTCAAAATAAAATAAAATAAAATAAAATAGGGATTATCGATTTATACTCTGACCATTACTGATTACTTCAAGTTTTTTCTCCCTTAAATTGAAAACTGGAGATCCAGTTTAAACTTGATTCGGTGCAAACTCCTGACAAACATCTGAGCGTCGAAAAACACATCCCAGTTCAATGGCTTTATCCTGATGTTTTTAATTTATATTGAATGTGACAATAGACCATCTTTATAACTTCACCTTTTTGTAAGGTCACGAAGAAAATGAAGCCTGACATCTATATGCTTGCAACAAGCTTGTAATATTCGGTTCCTTGAAAGTGAAATGTTTGAGCTATTATCATAAAAAATAATTGTATCATCACCACTTTGTTTCTGATTGAAATACTCAAATACCCTCCTTAACCAGACAACTTACAAGCACATGATGCCTCTGCAACGAACTCTGCTCCAGTAGTCGATAGAGTGACAATTGGTTGTTTCTTTGATAACAAAGACACAACACCTGAACCCATCAAGAATACATAACCTAATATGCTCTTACAATGATCTAAATCACCAGCATAATCGTTGTCAGTGTAACCTATCAGCTTCTCGTCTCTTCCATTTCTATACAAAAATACAAAGTTGGATATTCATTTTAAGTATCTTAGTACCCTCTTAGTTTTCTTGTAGTGAAGCTCCGTGGGACATTCCATGTATCTGCTAAAAAGATTCACTACATACATAATATCAGGCCGCGTAGCTGTCACATACATCAAACTGTCAATAATTTGTTTGTAGTTGTGGTTATCTAACCTTACTATATTCTCGTCTTTAGTTAGTTTAAAGCCTTGAACAATTATATTTTGAACTGTATCGTATCCGCCCATACCAAATTTCTCTAATATCCTTTCTATATGCTTTTTTGGCATATAAAAACTACCTCCTGATTATTGCGCCACTTCTATACCAAGAAAGTAACTCGTTATTTCTAGGTCAGTCATGTCAAGTTCTTACATCACTGAAACCTAACAAAAATATTTTCATCATTTTTAGAAAAATAAGGTCATCAACATAAAGACGAACAAACTGTGTTCATAAGGACATCTCAGAAAACCTTCTTTTATATAGTATGAATCTGTACGATTATACAAAGCTCGTGGAGTTTGTTTTATTACATATAAATCCCATTTTAATTTGTATAATTTCTCTTTTTGACCTTTCTTCTGGTAGTCAGGAGGTTGATCGACAACAACTTCTTCAATGAGCTCGTCGTGTAGAAAATTTGACTTACCATCAAGCTGGCATATGTTCCATCATTTATGTGTTGCAAGAGAAACCACCAAATAAGTTGTCTCCAAGAGCGCCACATGTGCAAATACTTCATTATAATCCGGGTCATATTCTTGAGTGTATGCATTTGCTACTAAACGAGCTTTAAGCTTTTCTACGTCACCATGTTCATTAGGCTTTGTTTTATAATCCCATTTTACAACTCACTTTCTTTTCTCCAATAGGCAAGTTATCTAGTTCCCAATTACCGTTCCTTTCAATAGCTTCAATTTCAGCATTCATTGCTTTTATCCATACCGCACTTTTCACGGCATCTTCAAAATAAGTTGTGTCATAATAAACAAACATCGATAGCAATGCTTCATTTTCTTGCTTTTCTTCAGGATTCCCCTATCCACTTAAATAGTTTCTTATCCACACAAGTTACCTTTGTTACCTTCCTTGATGAACTGGTGATAGAGAGCTTTCATTTGAGCTTAAAAAATTATCACCTGAGTTACCTTCAATTATGCTAACATCATGTTGAGTAACTTATTCAACTGCCTTACCTGCTCCGCCATCTTCAACAACCGGTTCATCTTCACCGTCTCCCTATTTTAAATCGACTTTAATAGTTTTTTTCATATTCTTTATTCCACTCAAAACTATTGTTTTTCTCAAACATTAAGTTGCAACTCACCAATATTTTTTGAGAAATGGGTTCAAATAGTCAATGTGCCTTTGATTCTTCATTAACTCCAAGAAATACACAATTTATACAAGTTTGGTGTGCTTACTCTTAGGAACATGATCATGTGATATACAACCGAGCATTTTATTGGGGTTTTTTCTTTACAACAAGTGTTGGACTCCAATTCGGTAGATGATTGACCAGTTTACCGCCTTGGGCCAAATTATTTTGGGAATATTCTCTTTGTAAGCAAACTTAGAACCATATGAGCATGTGAGATACAACCAAAAACTCTGAAAAAATCAACAATGGTTTGATTGCACTCCAAGCTTCTTCTTGGGTTTTGTTCTTAACATGTGTTAGACTCCAATTCAGTACATGAATTTCCCAGTTTACCGCTTTTGGCCAAATTGTTCTAAGAAAGTTCTTTTGATAAGCAAACTTAGAGCCATATTCATAATTGTGCGAAGCTTCCTTTATACAACTCCATTTTTCTATGGGGTATACGCTGCAATCAACTTCCTTTGTATACCATTTTCGCTACAAGAATTACTAAACTCATGTAAGGTGAACTCAACTCCACAGTCAGTATTAAAGACTTTTATGAACCATCATTGATCTTTTTTTACATGACACTCAGACAATTTAAAAGTATCAAAGGATTCATATTTTTGTACAAGAAAATATACTCACGTCTCTCAACTAAAGTCATTGGTGAAGGTGATAGCATACCTCTTCCCATTGTTAGAGAAATACTACTTATCTACTTTAGTTCCCATGTGTTAAGAAATACTACTTATCTACTTTGCCACCTTAATATATATTGTAATTCATCTCTTTACTGGAAGAAAACACCGATAATTAAATCAACCGATCAGAGATAGAAAAACAAAAATATTATGAGTGTCATCAGTTTATCTTCCTTCTTCCTATATTTCCTACTGTTACAAACTTATACAAGATCTATATTTTACAGTTCAGGTTGAGCTTATGAAAATTGACACCATGTAATCAATATTAGATTATATATGTTAATTAAACATGTTATTAGAAGGAGTAAAAAGCAAGCTATAGCCTTCTTTCATCTTTTTATCCTCCTATGCCAATTATATATATGTTCATTACACCATTAACGACAACAAAGTACATAACAAGTAAATTTATTCATCTTTGATTTACAACCATCTTAAAGAACATAATTAAAATAAAAACAAAAGGGATACTTTACTAAGTTTTGATAAGAATAAAAACGCTACTTGGATTCGTCGATAGCTTTTGGGGTTTGAATGAATAAGAAAACTATTAATTTAAAAGAAAAAAAATATGACAGTGTTCGATTTTGAATGAAATCGAATCTATTGATTTAAATGTTTTCAAAGATACTTATGAACCATGAAAGAAAGTGATTTCTTTCGACTTTCTTGAAAATTATCCGATGATGATGATGATACGAGAAACAAGTATTCAAAAATTCTTAAAAAATATCTAATATCTTTTTTTTTTAATGTCAATTAATCGACGTATGAATTCCATCCTTATTATATCGGTTTTATTAAAGGCGGGGCAGCAAAAATGAAACTAGAACTCCTTTGT
The DNA here is from genome assembly GCA_023531105.1 of Papaver atlanticum. Taxonomy (NCBI): domain Eukaryota; kingdom Viridiplantae; phylum Streptophyta; class Magnoliopsida; order Ranunculales; family Papaveraceae; genus Papaver; species Papaver atlanticum. The sequence goes on along the minus strand of JAJJMB010017528.1, from coordinate 2,417,413 downwards.
ACATGGCATCATGTCATAAAGTGTGGTTATTCAGCTATTATGTAGCCGGTCATGTAGTAAACATATTTTTTCGCATACCAGAGTTTTTCATTAATGACAAAGTTAAAACAGAATAAAAAAAAGTGTCGAAAAAAAAAGAAGTATATTAATGACAACTCGGGTTTTATGCATAATTTTTTTTTATTCTCCAACTTTTCCTATTAGTAATGTAAATATTCATTTTTAAAAACTACGTATATAATTAAATTAAATAATCATAGTTAAGAATATAACCTAGAGGACAATGAATGACCCTTGGCTAACAGGGAGTGCATGAAGTCACACTCTTCAGTTTCTCTAGAAATAAAAGAAGAAGAAACGAAAACCCTATCTCTTTGAAAGGAGCCGATCTGAGCAGATCAATCAACATCACAACTTCTTTACCTCCTAGTTAATCATTTGTTAGGTTTAATTATTTATTTTTAGTTTTTTATCAGTACTGTTTGGCTGTTTTTAAGATTTTGCAACTTGGATTGGTAACTGTTTGTGCAGATATGGGTTGGGATCTTTCTCAAATAAGAAAACAAAGCATATCATCAGCATATGGAGTTCTAATCATTGATATTAACGAAAAAACATCAACAATATTAGCATCCTCTCCACCTTATCAAAGCAGATCTGTGATTTTCAACGATATAAGTGGTGATGAGTTATTAGTGTGTATTGTTCCATTTCCGATATGGGTGCTGGGATGATCTATTTCAGTTTTATCCATCGGTTATGGCTTAGCAGTAACTCTAGTTGTTCTAATTTTAGTTATATATATGAATTCAACACTAGTTTTAGGGTTTCATTGTTTGATTTAAATTTCACACATTTAGATCTTGTAATATTTTCTTTAGCTTTGATCATATGGGTTGTCTGTAATATGAATGATGTTTGTCACAAATATGGTGATGATCTGTTAGAGCATAGCTCGGTTGAAATCACCAAGCGTTGGTATGTCAAGTTTGGTTGTCATCTTTTAGTGTATAAAACCTCATCTAAAGTCGCTTGATTATATACTAGAGTCAACTTCGTTTAGGTTAGACTAGAAAGTCTAGGAATGTTAAGACATACAAGTATTACTCTAAAGACCTGAAGAATGTGAAGAAGAAGCAAACTACAATGACAACATCATCCTTCCTCGTGAGGTTAGTAATATTGACTTGAACTGTTTCATTCCTAACGTATCTTTCAAGTCGTGCTATATTGAAAATATAACTGCGAAGCTGTATATACTATACATATTGTATAATACTCTGGTGATGTGACATGGTCATATTTGTATGATCATAGTATTAGGGAATTACATTACGAAGTATAACGCTTATCTTTTGAACTTCGTAGATATGACATCGACATAATCTTGTATATAATGTTATGATTATGTGAATGGGTTATGGTGATTACATTTTTTTAAAGGAAGTACATTCATAAACTTGTTTTATGAATCAAAAGGGAAATCATTAGGCTTATTGGTACGGCTATTCATTGCAAATCTTTGGATTACCAATATGTGTGAGATGGTAGAACGGATAGTAACTTTGTTATGTATCTTGGTATAACTAATCACAATTCCTGACTTATGATTTGGTATGACTAGTTTTTATCAATTGGTGTAACCAATCCTTAGTAATCACCATGAGATGGTATAATCGATATCTGTAATTGGTGTGACCGGTCCTAGTAATTGGTGTGACCGATCACAAAGTGTTGTATTATCGATCCTTATAATTGGTAATTGGTCTTGGTAATTGGTGTAACCGATCGTGGTAATTGGTGTAACCGATCCTGGTAACTGGTGTGACCGATCACAAGCAATACCATGAGAATATGGTAACCGGTCCTGATAATTGATGTAACCGATCTTGGTAACTGATGTAACCGGTCCTGGTAACTTGTTTGACCGATCACAAGTATTTCCATATCGAGGTATAACTGATTGAACCCATGTATGTGATTTGATATTTGATCAATCACATAATAATCTTGGAATACAGGTGAACCAATTTTAAACTTGTTTGGAAGTGTGGTATAACCGATTCCAAGAATGTTAATCCATGTAAATAAGAATAAGGATTTACAGTGAAAAGATGTCAACATACTTTGAACACGTACAGTACTCAAGGAGATCCTGTGCCGAAATAAATTAAGAATCTTTTAATTAAGGTTTTTGTTTTTTTATGCTTTAATTACCAGCAATTAAATGCATATCTCTAGAGAATAAAAATTAGTAATGTGCATTTACTAATTGGAGATTTTCAATTGAGAGATTTCGGAAATTTTGGACAAGCATTTATTGGAATTAGGAAAACCGATTTTTTCTATTCATTGCATATCTTGAGAATATTTTCGGTTTTGGAAATTCCTTGGTGTCCAACAATCCTTGGTCTATAAATACCTAAGTTTGCATTTCTAGCAAACTATCCTAAGAGCCAGGAAAACTTCATTCTTGTTGTTTCTGGTGGAGACGTCTATTCGGAGAGGAAAGTATCCTAATTAGGTGAAATCTCTTACAACCGCTCGCTTAAAGACTTCCGTGGGATCAAGAAGCTATACGAGTACCATTGGTGGGAAACTAGATAATTGCAGTGTTATTAGTTTTCGATTGATTTGATTGACTAACGGTTGTTGAAACTTTGATTGCACCTAGTTTGTTCATTCTTGAGAATCTTCTCTTCCGATATTAGATTCACTCAAACTAGATCGAAGTATCGACGGGATCTTTAGAACTGTTTGTAGATCTAAAGACATCTAGTGATAATCCATTGTTAACAGACTCCGTTCTGTGTGTGATTGATCACAAGAGATTCAAGTGGTGTTGTGCAGGTGTTTATTGAAGATTAAAGAAGATTTGAATATGAAGAAGATATTTTATTTAGTTCTCATATCTTTGTGTGTGCACAAACCTTGATCATCTGGGATCCAACTAGTATCAGATTTATTCGATTGATTAGTTGCATGAGATCGACATTCTGAATATATCTCTTTGAGATTTATTTTTATTGAGTGAGAATCCAAACTTGACTACTTTGGTAGTTATTGGATAGATTGATCTAACCAGGCAAAAGAGTTTATTAGATTAAACGGAAGAGCCTTTACATAGGACTTGAGATATCTTTATCTTGAAAGAATCGAAAAAGTTGTTACCAAACATATTTGTTGTTCCTTTACGGTTTGGAATACGATCCAAAGGAATTGTCCCAGTGCGTGCACTCATTAAAGTCGGAAGCGCAGGGATACTAAGGAAACTAAGTGAACTAGGGTTAGTTGCTTGGTCTCAACTATACGAAGTTGGTGTAGATTTTGTATATCGGCTTAATTATGAAAGTATTCAATTATGGACTAGGTCCCGTTTTTTTTGTTGCACTTGCAGTTTTCCTCGTTAACAAAATCTTGTTGTGTCTTTTACTTTTCTAGTTCCTTAATTATAATTGTTATTATAATTAAAAGTAAAATACACAAACGTTAACTCCGATATACTTGATAATGTTCCTATAGAGTTTGGTTAAGTCCGAACCTATTATCAAGTATCACCCTTTGGTAGTCGTATTGTCTCGATCTCGTATCCATAGACAATCACACAAAGTGTGAATACCGATTTTTTGCATTGTATCGACTCTGTCCATAGACGATCGCTTTCGGTAAGAGGACTTATAGGTGGATAAATAAAAGATTGTGGTGTATATGGGTATCCTCGTCTTTTCATGATCTACTCCGAGTGGTTTATTACCCCAGCTTTGATGCAAAAACTTTCTAGCAGTTTTTGAAGCTCCGACGAGTTTGCGGGTGAGTTTCATTTTTTCCGGCTACTACTGAAGAGTTTGATCAAGGTTGGTCTTTTGACATCCCTTTGTTTCTAATAGAGTATATTCAGATAGGTTCTAAGAAGAAAAAAACAAAGACACCTCTTTCTACGGAAACAAAGACATCTACATCTAAATCAAGATTATCATTAAGTTCTTATACTGCTGCAACTTTTTACAAATATTCCAAGCCGATTCGTCCCGTTTCAGACCAGTGAAGACCGATTCAGATATCAAATGTTACTTGAGACACTGTTACTGCTATTGTTACCTGAGACACTGTTATCTTAATTGCATTAGGCAATTTTACTTAAAAAACCTAAGTTCATGTTATTTACATGTTCTTGCAAACACTGGGTTGGATCTGATCCAACCACTATTTTATGCTGTGATACATACTGATTTTGAAGCAAAATTAATTTGGGCCTTTGATGATGTTTGGTCTTGTCTCTTTCTTTTGAAAGAGGGAGAAAAAAGATATTTTGAAATAGTCTTTATGTTTGTAGGAATTGGATTGTTAGTCAAGAATTGGGGAAGATATATTAGCCAGAAAGAATGTATGATGATCTTGAAATGCTTATGTAAGGTTTCTGATTTCCAAAATCGGCATTATGAATATATCAGTTGAGGTTCGCCAAAAAAAAAAAAGTCACACTCATCTTTTAGCACTGTAATTGTAAATTGCCATTAAATTGTTTCGCGATTTAAGAAGACAGACCGTGAAAATCCTTTAAAACAAACAAACAAATTATTTTATTAGGATTAGTCAATTTTATTCATGACTTTTCATTTTTGAACATTAATTTGAGATTTATCAAGTGGTACGATGGTTCTAATGCTCTCCCACTAATGAGGTATGAGTTCGAACCACGTAATTATCAAACAACTCTGATTTTAAAGAGTTCCGATGTAATCTAGAGACCACTCTACCACCCTAAATGATCATACTATACTAAAGTTAAAGTTAAGAATTACTCAAGGCCAACAGGCGTAGCTAACTCAATATGTAGCTAACTCCATATATTATGCAAAGTAAAAGTTTAGTTAAATTAAATACTAAAAACGAGGTTTATTCTGCTCATTATTAAAATAATTCGATAGCTTTAGTCTGTTTAATGTGACTAAATGTCATTGTTGAGGTGTTATAACAACGACGGTCGTGTATCCCTTATCGTATGAGTATGTATTAAGTATCATTTTTTATACCAGTAGTTTATTAAGGTAAGAATAAACCAACCACCAAGAAACCGCAATCTCAACTATAAGCCGGCATTGATCACATCATATCTCTCACGCGCTTTCTCTCCCTCTCTCTCTCCACCCAACATTCTAAAAATTTCATCAGCTTCAGTTCATTTGCTTACTATCTAAGCTTTTTATCTTTCTTCCAACACCACGCAATCCACACTTTAATTTTTTGTCCAAAAATAAAAAAAGCAATTATCAAATCAATCAAAATAAAAGTCTTTACAGAAATTTTCAAAAAAGACAAACTTTATAATTGTCTTTTTAATCTACAAAAATCTAACTATTCCCCCAATTCCTAACCATATTCATGGGCTGCTCTGTTTCTCGACCTGATCAAACCCTAATTTCTTCAACCTCTAACAACATCGAAACCTTTTCTTCTCCGTCCGTTCAGAAATTCTCAAAGAATCAATCTTTCTGTATTGTTCATCATCCGCCTCTTAAGAAAGGTGATACCCATCATCTTGTTTCCTTGACTTCTACGACCTACGGTTCTCTTCTTTTAATTGATTCAAATCTTAGTTCTCCAATTTCTTCACCAAAATCTCCATCTTTATCATCATCGCCTGATTCTGTTATTAATACCTGGGAACTTATGGATGGTCTAGATGATTATGATTATTCTGTACCTAAAAAACCTGTATTATTAGATCGATCGTATTCGTGGAATTCGTCAAAGAAATCTTGTTTTGAAAAACAAGGGTCTCTTAGGAACGGATTAGTCAAAGGGAATGTTATGAAATTATGTAGTGCTTTTGAGGAAGCTAAAATTTCAAGACAGAATTCCAGGAAGGAAAATGAATCAGCTAGACCCTTGTGGAAACATTTGTCAGAAGAATCTCTTCTTGCTGATATGGATCCAAATGTCGCAACTAGCTTCAGACGAGCTGTTTCTTCTAGGCAATTAGGAGGGTTTCATTCATCTAAATCCATGGTTGTCAAACCTAATACAACATCTTCTTCCTCTTCTTCACTTTCTAGGTTCTCTCCATTTATGGATGAAAAGGTTCGATTAAAAGGGGCTGAAGATAGGATTGTTATCTATTATACTAGTTTAAGAGGAATTCGTAGGACATTTGAAGATTGCTGTACTGTAAGATCAATATTTAGGGGATTTAGGGTTTCCATTGATGAGCGTGATATATCCATGGATTCTGCTTATAGGAAAGAATTACAAACTGCATTAGGTGAAAAAACTGTTAGTTTACCTAGGGTATTTATTAAGGGGAAATATTTGGGTGGTGTTGAAGAAGTTAAACAGCTTCATGAAATTGGAGAGTTGGTTAAACTTTTAGAAGGTATTCCAGCTAAAGATCCTAACTTGGTTTGTAGTTGTGGGGATTTGAGATTTCTGCCTTGTTCTAATTGTCAAGGAAGTAGAAAGATATTTTCCGAGGATGATGAACAGCTGCGGAGATGCCCGGACTGCAACGAAAATGGATTGATTAGGTGCCCTGACTGTTGTAATTGATACTCAGGTAAAACAATACTTATGAAATAGGAGAGTATGGGTTTGGCGCTTCTTCAATTTATGGTGATTATATATTCAATCATTGGCTGAAAGTTCTACTACTTCAATTGGTTTGGAATTTCTATCTCTATATTTTTTTGAGGGTTTTGTCTTGAACCCCTTTGTTGTGTTCACCTATCTCATTGTAAATGTACCATTGCTTTAACAGTGTCCTGGGAAAACACAACCCTGAAAAACTTGAGTGTTTCTTGTTCATGGTTTATTTGAACAACATGAGAATAAAAGCATACTCTTCTCTAATTACTGTATATATTTGGTTGGTGTTTTCTTATTTACAAAACTTGTGCTGCTTAGCATTCATTTTAGTCGAAATAAATTCTTGTGTTGCTTGTGCAAATCTTTTTTATGTCTCGAGTGATTAACTATCAGAAACTAGGACTGGGGTTTGATGCTTCGATCATGAAGAGAAGATAAGAATAGGGTTGATTTTCAAGCGTAACCTGTTAGTATAATTTTGCCTTCCATGTAATTAGGTTCTAAATAGAATTCTGAAAGTAGGGGAGCTTATCCTCCGCAAGTTTTGTGTTCCAGTACGAGTACCCCTAGATTCTTAACTGCAAGGTATGGAGGATCCCTGCATTATTATAGGCAGTCTGAGAGAACGATGAAGATAAGGAAACCAGCCACCATACTTTTTCTTTCGAGGACAACGGTCTGTATCAGTACCTCGATGGAAGAGTTATATAGTACATGAGGACAGAATTTTCTGGTAAACCACTTATTGCTGCTCGACCTGCCTTCTCCAATGTTTTTGGTTTCTGCATGTCAGCCAGAGGGGTTGCTTGAGAATTTGCTTGTCTAGGCAGAACGTGCTTGTGGTGGCTTGCTTGGTACCTGCCAATACCAGGCCAAAGCGAGTGAAAGCTGCAAGAGTCTCTTCAATGGAGCTCTAAAGTATGGGTTCGGATTTTAGTTTCCAATAGGAAGATAGAAAAATGGGGGAAAGGTTCTCAATGATTTTATCCATTTATATGGTGATCTAACTCTCATTTAGAAGAGGTCAGAAGTTGGAATGAAATGAAAAGCTCCCCTCAGTTTGTTGGGTAAGAAGTTGCTTTACCGATTGTAATCAACCTGGCGCGACTGTACAATGTTTTTATAGTGCAATCGTCCTAGTGTTAGTTTCCAAGGTCCTTAAGCTCAAGCTGGTGGGAAAATATGCAAGCCTCTGCTAAACACAACTCACACAACTCTTCGTTTATGCAACATAATGTCAAAACTGAGATTTCAACATCATTTTTGACCATGATGAATGGTTCAGCTCACTCTGCTTGGTAAAAATCTGCTTCCATTTACAAATAGTAACAATTGATGTTTGAGTACTGTTAAGGATATCCTAAGAACACAAAAGTGTACAGCTAACTGGGGTGTAAAATTTGTCTATGGTTACACAAATACATACATAAAGGGGGTACTCAAAGATAAATAGTCAATTTGATGTGGTTTTTACAACAACAAATCAGCCTTCAATGAATAAACACAATTGATGAAGGGAAGAAATGTGGAATGCGTTGACCGTCCATGTGTGAAACTTCGTTCTCTGTTGAACCATGCTATTGACTGAGGGGAACACATTCAAGCTCAATTTGCAGCACACCCCGTTCAACGTTTTGCAGCTTAAGAACGATCTCTTGTTTAACTTTCCCATCTACAAGGTTGATCACACTGTCTTTTACTAGGGTGTTATCTTTGGTTGCTATCCATTTGCCTAGCTGCATGGATTCTGTTATACTAGAGTTTTCATATGCTTTGGCAGCTGAAACTAAGGGTTGTATATCTATTTCGGCTTCGCCCATGTGATCATCTGTTGTGAATGTATCCTTGTCATACACTTGCTGTGAATTGAGTAACAGACAACAAAAACAAAAAGAGCACTTAGCATACAACATTTGCAAATACAAGTGAATTAAGATAGTTCACTCTGAAAGCCGATGTTTCTTGCGTTGTTCCAGTAGATCCATATACAATGGAAAATTTGTAATCTTACCAATTTTAGAGGTGGAATTGGATCTGGAATAGATAGCATTAGTCTTTCGTTCCACACTGGGTTAAGACTGCTCTTTATTACTCGTGTCTTCATTGACTGCATAAGAATTTGACAATTTTTATGAGCACAACAAAGTAACTGCAAGAAGAGTTTACACCTGTGAAGTAACTGCATAGATTTCTTCCAACAAAACCAAAATTAGATGCATATTTCTTTTAATAAATGAGAATGAACTATTTTAAATGTTTTCAAGATTGGTGGAGTTCGACAGGTTTAGAAGCAGGGAAGAACGTTCTGGAAGACCATGTTCTCTTCTCTTTCCTCTATTATGTTGCTACCTGTTACTGAAAATGAAACGCTATGTTAATGAAAATGAAGCCCTATCTTTGCTCTCTTGTCCTCTCCAATTATTATTCTGTTTCTTGGCTCTGTCTGAGCATTCTTTCCACACTTAGCTTCAGACTTGCAATTTTTGTTTCTTTCAGTAAATTATCAAAGACATAGGATAGTGAACACCTTCTCCTTGCTCAACTGTCTCTCTTACCTCTTCTTTGCATGAGCAAAAACAAAACTCCGGCTCTCCTTCACTATTCTGTTTTCTTGGCTCTTTAAGTGCTTTTTCTTCGCACTTCGCGTTAGTTCTTGCATACTTCGTTTCTTTCGGTAAGTTTCTCTTACCCATCAAAACAAAAAATAGGAGTTACGGAGGATGAGAAGAGGGCCTTCTCTGGGATAAAAATAAGGAGGAGTAAAGTTGTCTATTTACATACGTAACTAATAGTTCTAAGGAGCGCCAAATATTGGTTCTCCTTTGAAGAAGCATACTCGCATTTTCCTTACAAATTCAGATGTGTTTATATTGCAGTAATGGTGTGAGTACCAGGGGGAGTGACTTACTTGCTGACCAAGTGAGAGAATGACGTAAGGATCACTAGTCATCACATCGCGGACAGCTAAGTTGGTGCCCCTTACAATGTTGACCTTTATCAACCCAACAAACTCAACCATACCAGGCTGCAAACATGCAATATCTTGATTAACATTGGTCTATCATAAGCATATGGACAGTTTGTAAAGGGAAAAGGAAGAGAAAATCAAGCTAACCGAAGCCGATTATATTATAGTGGGCTAAGCAGAAGCATGCTAATCTATCAAGAATTAGTCATACCGATGTGTTGTTGTTGCAGTGACTGCTGTTGCTGTTATTGCTATTAGTTGAAGTCATTTTTCTAGAAGGTCTGTACTCAGGCTCCTTTCTTCTCCAACTATTACGAAATGCTTGCCCTAAACCATGTATACGGCTTGTGGTAGCCTGTTTATCGTAGTGTTTCTTGTCATGTAGTTGTCCAGAGTGAGAATGACCATGCCTTGTAGATCGAACAACTAGCGCTGTCTGTAATGAAGAGTCCAAAAACTGTTGCTGCTCATATTTTTTCCTGAGTATTTTGAGAGATATTTATCCTGATTCAGATTTATAAAGTTCTTTGCATAATTGATAAAACCTCTTGAGGTTTAGGTTTTACCTAATGAAATCTGCGCGCTCTTCTATCGAGGAATCCGGTTTTGGCTTTTTGACGTTGTCTGGTAGCAAAGCTTCGTATTTCAAGTTTGCTGCAGCATTTCCACCCAAATCAACCAAAGAATCAACTTGTTCATCTGACCATTCGTCTAACTTCACTGATAGAACCTATTCACAAGCAGTTTATCTCGAAATTAATAAAATAGAGCTAAATATAGTTCACACAACACAACAGTATATTCTGACAGGTCCATGTGGAATATGGAAAAATATTTGTTCATTCTTACATTGAATAGATGCTACGTTAAGGAACTATATAAACCATAACCCCTAAATGTACCCGATAAAATTGCACTTTCCCAGAATGGATAAGATGTGTTAAATCCAGATGAAACTGTATGACTTAACAAACAAGGAAGCGTACTAATAATATTGCATTCAGATTCCATACCTTTGATATATGAACTCCAAGGCTTCTATGAACGCCTGAACACTTGATACATATAAATACTCCAAGACTTAAAGATCTGATTCAAACAATGGGTTTCTTTAGAAATACTTGGTTACGTACAGACAAAGGAACATCCAATTAACAGCTCATGAAACTTAGACAGTGGTATTCATGTATCTACATTTGAAGCATGTGTTCGTAAAAGAATGACTAGCAGCTCATGTAAATTCACGTATCTACATTTGAAGCACTCAATTGGATTGGAATGGCTAGTTAGATAAACACAAGAACATAAAATCTGGGTTGCGCTGATACTTCTCTGGGGTTGCCGTATCGTGTGTCCAGCCGTATGGACACAGCCACATACTCGGACACACCTAAAATACTTCTATGTTACTATAAACTAGTAAACAATTGAAAACTAAAGGTCACCTACTTCTAGGGAAGATTATAGTCGAAAACATGGAAGTGCTAGCACAAATACACTTGTGTGGTTGTAAACAAGTGCAAAACAAATACAGTTGTGTGGTTTTCTTGTTTACATTTCTATATATATCTAAAAAATTGACGGTACTTCTACGTATGTCGGTGTGTCCCCGTATTATGGTTTTTCAAAATTGCCGTATTGGACACACGGCCACGCTTCTGTGTCGGACACCCGTGGTGGTATTGGTGAAACCCAGCATAAAATTAGTAATACTATTCACATTTAGCATACAGTCTTTTTTCATGCATAGTGATATTCTTCTAAATGGTGAGGAAGTCGTATTCAAAAAATAAATTGTTTGATCATCTCCATGTTGGTTATGCATACATGACTTAACAAGAGTGTGATGAAGTGGTGTGAACCAAAGTTTGAAAACAAATGTGAGAGGTTTTAGGTGTAGATTGCATCGAAAGAAACTAAAATGAAATGTTACAGTGGAACAAGCATCATATGCTATAAATAACAAAACATATCTGTATCAATTTTGCTAGCCAAGCTTATGAACAATTAGTGGTATAAGCATCTGAAGCACGAAACTTACACCCATTTCGGATCTGGAGAGCCACAATCTGCACAAATTGCATTGCTTGGTTGACATAAAAGATCTTCCAGCCTTCCAAGTGGCCCTGATTTCACATAAAGTTTACTCCAATATTCATAAAATTTTGGTTTTGAAAGAGAAAACATAAACAAAAACCCAATCGTAAGTAACTTAGGAAAATCTAGAGCAGAAATAATGGTACACGGTGTAACTTGAGGACCAGCAGGAAGAGTTTGGTCTTTCTTTTGGCTCCGAGCTAGAGCAACTGCTGGATTGCGCGGATACGGTATAGCTAACGGGCAACATTCTGATTCAAAGCACATAATCAAATGCATTAATTTTCATATTGCTGGCTCTCTCACATGTACAGAATTCTTTTTATCACTGACCATGTGTAACCCAGCATTAAAAGTTTTAGCATCTCTCTTTGATATAGAAATCTAAAAAGACATCTAAAATTTTAGTATATAATCATCACAAAGCAAATCGTCTTTGATAACGATGATTCATCATATACGAAGATCAAACAACATGCATATATAAAGAGAGACAAACCTCCAATAAGACAGTCATCATCTGTATTATCTTGCTTGGTAGAGATGATATTCTCGTGTTTGGTTGTCATAGTAAAATCTGGTTTGGTACCAAATTATTACAATTCCAATAATTCCAGACCCTATTCATTAAAGTTTGAGAATTAGAAGCTCTGCTGACTCTCCCCTGCAAAAACAAGGTCTGTTTCTTGCTTACACAAATTTAATACGACAAACATTAATAAAAAACAATATCCATTACACAAAATTACTGTTGATCCCTTTGAAATTCAAACTTTTGTCGGCAATGTTGCAAAAAAGATGAAATTTTTGTAAATTTTCAACCACAAATAAAACATTGAAATGTACCTTGAAAAATGAATGAATATCATGGAGAGATCCTTTCCATAAATTTGATCAACAGAGATGAATGATGACGATGATGATGATAATTAAATGTGGTTTGCGTCAGATCTTGCTTTAGGAATTTGTTTTTTACAACATTGTTTTTGTCTGTAACTTTTTGTGAAAAACCTAAGACAAAAAAATTGGCAGCAAAAAGTCAAGGCCGGAGATTCGGAAGAATGAAAAACAAAAACAAAAACAAAAACAAAAAGGTTTCCATTTTTTATTTTACTATTCATAGATAGAAGGGATGATCCGGTGCTTTACCACTTGATGCTTCCTATCTTCTTTGTTCGGCACGTCGAAATCTATTTAATTTGGTGGTTAAACTTGGAAATCGCCTGACTCGGTGAGTTTGCTAGTACTCGGTCGAAGTAGTGATATGCTTGATAGCGGATAAACTCAATGCGGTGAATCTGGGATCTGGTCTCCTCTCAGCCGCGACCGGCAACTTTGATTGTTTTAGAGTTTGATTAGAGAACTTTTTAGTTCTCTCTCTCACTTAGAGTCTTAGCTATTTGGCTTACTTGAAGTTCTAACTTAGCAAGAGTCTGGACGATAGATAGACAATTCTGTTTGGTTGTATGTTGAAATCTAAGCTGGTTTTTTGCTATCAAATTAAGAGATTCCTCTAAGCTAGTCATTATACTCTCTAAAGGGTTTTGAAACTGGGTTGGACCTGAAGGACCTTAGTATAACCAAAATCTGGGGGAGCCCGAGAATTACTTGACTGACCTTGACTCTGACCCTTAGACCAAGAGAAATTATGATGGTTTCTCCAACCAGGATTATAGGTTTCTGGATATGGGTCAAACTTCTGATGGTTTTCAAACCTAAAGTTGCTATAGAGAGTATGGGCTTGCCCTTCACTAGTTTGTCCTTCCCAAAACAAGTTATTGAGCTATATTCCACAACTAGAGACTTGAGAGGCTCTAATCCTATCATCAGTTTCAAGTTTCAACAAAAGACTTATGTTTAGACTGACTCAATTCTAAAGCTTCTAACCTTCTAGATAAAGCAGCAAACTTAGCATCTGACTCGAAGCTTGTATATACCATGTTGGTGCTACTTCTATTTACTAAAAGTCTTTTAGGGGGTTCTACACAAGACTCCCACTGTTGGAACTTTTCAGCTACATCTTATAAAAAGGAATACACTTGATCAACAATTTTATTCAAGGACCCATTAGCGCACAAACAGTTGACCATGGCTTTGGTCGAATAGTCTAAACCATCATAAAGAATCTAGACTAATTTCATTTTTTCAAACCCATGGTGGGGACATTGCGATATGAGATCATTGAATCTTTCTAGAAACCTATAATGGGATTCTCCTTCTTGTTGCATATTGGAACTAATTTTCTGCTTAATATGTGCGATTTTATGCTTAAGATAAAACTTTTGAAATAAAGCAGTAGTAAGTTCTTCCCATGTTTCTATAGACTCGAATGGTAGGTTATGCAACCATGACTTAGCTTTACCTCTCAAGGAAAAGGGAACATCCTAATTTTCAAGATTTCATCATTAAGGTCTTTAATCCTAAAAGTATGGGCTTTCATCATCTTTCCCTAAAAATACAGGGACCATCTGAATAATACCATGTTTCAACTCATAATTAGCCGTAGTGGGAGGCAATTTAATGCAAGATGGACTGTCGGACCTAGTTGGGTACATGTAATCTTTCAAAGTTTCCGTCGCTAACACAGTCGAAGCACTAGGGATACTTTTCTCTACAAGAGACAAATTCTCAAAACTGAAGTTCCCAAAAACAAGGCTCTCAAAAGAAGAGTCTTTGAGCTTCTCGTTTCCACAAGTAGAACTGTTAGAGCATTGCTCGATCGAACTCACAAGTGTTGCTATATCAAGCTTGTTGTCAAATTTAGTTGTCAAAACTATATCTTGATTTCTAGTCTACAATTAGTTAACTCTCGGTCTAGGATAGAGGTAGTTGAGAAACGAACCAGTTATCATTTGCGTTTTACCGTTTGAAGGCGAAGATCAACCGAAGCTTTTGGAGAACTTCATCAACAAGGTAAGTGGAGACTGAACCACCTATTTCTCAAGTTATATGCACCTTTCTATCCTTGAGACGATTGTCGCATAACTAATTAGACTAGTGATGTGAGTTTTAATTGTAGTGAAAGTGGTGATAATAGGATTCGATTCTCGAACTTGTGAAGGATTCTTTAGACTCAAATTAACTAAAATAAAATTGTATCAAATTATAAAAAAGACACCGAGACTTTGGATTCCACCATTGACCAATTATTTGATAAATTCTAATCAATATTCATGCAATATTTTTCTCTAAGTTGACTCTAATATTTGCCTCTAATTTGGTTCTTGAAGTAATAATTGTAAGCACGAAGCATGAAACATCAAAAGTATTAAAACCAAGCATGTCCCATCAAAACACTTCACAACTACTCAATAAAAACCAATTTTTCTTTAAGTTCTATGCAAAAAAAAATCATGTAAAATAATTGCAATAAATAATAAAAATAGAATTATACCACTTTTCATGGAACAATGGCTTCCTCCGTCGCCTCGGCTAAGGGGTTTAGCTCCTCATATTAATCTCTTGCTCAAAATACATCTTTGGTGTTCAAAAGTTGATTAAAAGAGTGAAAAGTTCTAAACAACGGGTTCTGTAACTAATATAAGTGTTACAGAACCTATTTCTACAGAGAACCCGTTGCGAAGTGAAGATAACTGTTGCAAAAATTGTTACAAAAGGTTTAAAGTTTGAAAGTTACGGTCACAGAATCTGCGACTTTCTTTTTCTGCTGTTTATGTTCTTCGTCTTCTCCGGCACAGTTTGCACCAGCAGAACGTGATTTCTTCCAATGGTTTTTCTAGCTTCTCTAAGGCTCTAAACTTCCCCTAACTTCTTCCTTTTCTTCCTAGGACCCTAACCAACCCTTTTATACATAGTAGAGCAAAGAAAATTCGAGAATAATTTTGGTTTTTTCCTCCACAACACGTTACGTTATTTCCCTTTTGATTTCTGTTTCACGCGTACTCAGTCGTCCAAACTCCTCCCTTGATAGAAACAAGTCTCTAATAAGAGTTTCCTTCCTCTTCTTCACGTAAATTTCCAAAAAAATAAACCAAGAAACTTCCCAAAAATAGAACGTGATATTTTAACCATTTTTCGCTTCCAATTCGAGTTCTAGCCACTTTGGATCCATTCCAACACCCTTACCTCGCCTGTTAGGTCCATAGGAACAAACCCAATCAAATTCAGCCCTTTAATCTCCCTAAAAATCGATCAAAAATCCATCCAAAAATCGTCTGTGAAAAAAAACGAATTCCCGCCAAAATTCTGTTTTTGAAAACGTGAAGAAATGTGACCTCCCCCTATCCAGTCCCGGTCTGTATTTAGCAGCTGCTTGGAAATGGGTTACCCCTTATCCAAAATGAGAGTTCGAATAGCAAATGTCCTCCCAGGAGCCTTTAGCAACTTTTCGAGCCAATTTTCCCGCAAAAGCCTATTCCTCCAAAATACACCTACAAGGGATAAAATACCAAAATTAGTACAAAAATGGGTACTAACACTATACATAAAAGAGATGAAAATAGACACATAAATGCGTCTATCAACTAGCTAGAATAGACAAGAATTTCGAGTCAACAACTAATTATTTAGTTGATGAATTTCTCGAAATATAATGACTAAGCTTAATGAACATTTGTTCATACTTGATCAAATTCGGTGGAGAACATTTTATTGTTCGGAACCATTTCTTGATTCAAGTTTATCATTCGAAAATAGCCCGGAACAGTGATATGTGTCATTAATGTTATCCAGGAATGTTTCGAATTGATATAAAGAAATATAAAACTACTATATTCGGAATAGAAGACAGTGTTATCAGTCTTAAAAACTGGGAAAACTGTTATATGTCTGAAGTCGTATTACATGTACTCGTACGCGTAGCGGAGTAGCTATATATCGACTTTCAGATTTGTGTGATACGCATATTTGTATTCACATCATGGGAAAATTTGTTTGTTTCCTGATCCAGATAGGTATGTATTTTTGTATACAAACCATTTTGGAACTGTAGTAAGGGAACCGGGTTAATGTATTCAAACCGGTATACGAACCAATACAGTTCTATGTTCTAGAACCAGTTTAGTACCCAAACCGGTACTGATAGACGCATATATGTGTCTAATATATCTCAATTGTATATATTGTTAGTGCTCGATTTTGTACTTATTTGGTTATTTTATGTATTTGTAGGTGTTTTTGGAAAAATAAGCTTTTGCGGCGAAATTGGCTCAAAATGTGGCATTTGAACCTCCGT
>JAJJMB010017528.1:2246737-2400562 GCA_023531105.1 Papaver atlanticum | reverse complement strand
TTTAATATTTGGACACCTTATAGATTAAAAGTGAATTAATGAGAAAAAGAGCTTAATAATAATTTCAGAAATATCATTGTAAACCAATCAACTAGAAGAATAGTGGAATCCAGAGCCTTGGTCTATTTTAATATCTTGAAATCAAATTTTAAATTAAGTTTTCTTCTTATTTTTAGTTTTATTTAAGTCTGAAATCGAAAATCTTCACAAGTCTTAGAGTTCGAATCCTTTTTACTACAACCACAATTAAAAATCTCATCAGGTACCTAAACTGAAAAGGTTATGTGAACTCCGGAACCGGTACGTGAACTGAAAAATTTATGTCAACTCCGGAATTTAGTGTTGCACCTAAGTTTGCAAACCGGTAAGTGAACTGAAAAAGTTCTGTCAACTCCGAAACTCGGTTTTGCTTGTAAGTTTGCAAACCGGTCCGCGTACCTTGACTCATCCGATTCACGAATTACTCAAGTATTTGTACTTTGTGCATTTACCAACTATGTCGATTATGATTCAATTGCGATTAAATTATTTCCATGAGATCATTTGCATTTGATCAATTCTCTAATTAACACTAGACTCATTTGATCACATGATTGTGACTCATGATCAATGTCTTTGTGTTCATGGAAATGAGTGTTAAACTTTTAAGTTCAAACCGGCTAGTTTCGGCTAACCATGTTGGACATAGTCTTTGTTCACGATTCGGTTACGGTTTACCTAACCAATATGTATATCTTGTTTATGTGAATAACATTCAAAGCTTTTATCTAACGGTGAATATTGTTTGCTTGGTTCCAAAGCTATTTTAGCTTAAACCTAAAGCAACCTAGGCTTTGAAGTCTATATAAGGGTAACTCTTGGCAACTGGGATCTTTGAATCCTGACACTACTTTTTGGTGTGTCCTAGTTGTATCTAGATTCGTCCTCTCCCGAAACCATTTTAGGCTTTAGCGATTATCAAAGACTTTATTGGGATTTGTGAAGCCAGGTCCAGTTATCTTTTATCTTGATAACTTGTGTATCCTGCCCTTGTTCGATTCTTGATTTATCACTTGAACAAGATAGATAGAAATCACAAAGTTCTCTTTGTCTCAAACTTTGTGATTCCACAAGTTTTATACTTGTGAGGTGAATAATAATCTAGGACGCACTTCGGGTTGCATAAGTCCAGATTTTGAGGATAGACAGACTTTTGTCAAGTTGCTATCGATTTCCATCACTTGGATCTTATGTATGATCTGATCATCCGTTTCGATCGTAAATCAGGTAATAAATTATATAGGCTTAATTTGTGGGAGGCAGATTTGGTTTAAACTCTTCAATTGAGTTGAATCAACTCTTAGTTGTTGTGGCGTCATCTAAGGGAATCAATTGCACGGAGTCCTGCTGGGATTCAAGAGGCGTAAGGAGCGCGACTGTACCTGAATCAGTGGGAGACAGAGTACGGGCTCAACTACATTCTAGATCGAAGTTAATTGGTAGTAAGCTAGTGTCTGTAGCAGCTTAATACAGTTTGGTGTTTAATCTGGACAAGGTCCTGGGGTTTTTCTGCATTTGCGGTTTTCTCGTTAACAAAATTTCTGGTGTCTGTGTTATTTCTTTTTCCGCATTCTATTGTTTATCTTTATAATTGAAATATCACAGGTTGTGCCTTGATCAATCACAGTAGATAGGTCCGACCTTGTTTGTTGGATAAGACTTGATTGATCCTTGGATATTGGTCTTTGGTACCGTCCAAGAACTCTCTTTGTGATTATGTTCACGGATTCAATTCTGTAAACGTTCTAATCACAAGAGAGATTGAGATATAACTCTAGACACTTTCCTTGATTGAATTTTTACTCTCAGAGTTGTGTTGAGTTTGTCCATACAGATTGCTTACGAAAAAGTTGGTGGTGTATTTTGGTACCCCCAGTTTTTCAAGATCTACTAGGCTTTTCACTAATTAAACGACCTATAGTGTCTCTTTTCCAACCCCCGCTCCCTAATGACCTCAGGCATCCACTAGAAAAACTAAAAAGAAAATTCCTAATTGGAAGGGAAGTTCTAAGCAATCACAAACAAGGCTGACTCCACCTAAACAAGACTATTAAACCTAGCAAATAAAAAGCATGATGACACCACTTAGATTGTTTCTACACCAACTTCTTATCTTTCAAGAGGCACCTAGTTACGATTTAGTAAACCTATTAGAACGATCTGAATTAAAGTAAGTTAAAGAGAAGTAGGTTAAGATCTTAGGATCTTGAATAACCCTACATCTGTGAAAATGTTTCCTTGGGTGACAAGGCGACGTGATTCAACTTACAGTAATCATCCTGAACCTTGAGTTAGGCTAACAAAGTAACCAATACTTAAAATCCTTTTGAATGATTTTCCAAAGCTCGTTATCAATCTCGTTGTAATCAGTATGTTAAGCTTAGGGTTTACATTGGAAACGTTTTCCTAAGGCAGACAAGAAGGAACAAATTATGAAATCTGATTAATTATGTTATTTACCCAAGGCTTTCCCTTATTATAAATTAAAACCGTTTTTAAGATCTCAACGTATATGCATTACGAAGGCGTCCTGAAAACCCACTAACAGGGGATTCATGGGTGGTTAAGATTCTTACATTCCATTCAAGACGGGGGATGAACCGCTGATGTCAACTCGGGCCATCGACTCATATGTCAGTGTGCGAACCCGAGGGGCCGAGATAGTATTGTAACTGACGTCCTTCCCTGATGCAGTTTAATTTAAATTAACCCTTCCGTAGAGTTTAAAAAATAATAAAGTCCAAAGTCCAAAATATGTCCAAAAATAAAAGAAAATATTACAAAAATAAAAGATTTCTTAATACAGTTTCCTAAAAGAAAAATGAAACAACTAAAACCCTAAAAATTAAATGAAAATCACAGAAAATTAGAGTATGGGTCCCAAAAAAGTGACTAATGTTGTGTTTGTGTCCTAGAAAGTTTATTATTAGAGTATGGGTCCTAGGACCGTAGTTGACCGCATTGACAGTTAAATACGGAAATGACCAACATTATACCATATTGAATTATTTACTAACCCAGCCATTATAATTTCTGTTTGCTACGTTGACGTGTAAGATTTATTCTTTAACAAAACCGATAAACTTCACCACTTCAGTAGTTCACCGTAACGATTAACAAGTTGTAAAAATCAGGTGGTTCTCTCTGCACCTCCTTCCTCAACATCTTCGATCATTAATCTCAGCTCTCTCCACCACCAATAACTATACCTTCCCACTTTGTTTCTCTAATTCTCTTCTTGTTTCTCACTCACACCCATAGTAATTTAATCAATAATCACAACAATTTCTTGTCATTTCTCTTCCATTTGATTTTCATATATAAAGTTTTTTTTTTAAAATAATAATCAGATATCATGGGCGTTGAAAGTGGTTCTTGGATTGTTGTGGCGGTGGAGAAGAAGAATAATGTGCAGGAGGTTGTTTTGATTTTGGGATAGTAACGCTGCCGAAAAAACATAAAAGTAAGATGTGTTCTTGGAATTTAAGGGTGTTCTCAAAAGTATTTGGAGAGAATTTAGAAGCCTACGGGAAAAGGAAAACTGGGTACCAATTTTTTACTGTTTCGAACACGGTTTGAGACCGTACAATCAGGCAACAAGAAGTATTAATGTCGTCGATTTTCGTTGATGAATGAACACAGACTGATAATGTTACGTTCTTAACGTAACAAGATCTCTACAAGAACTGATAATGGTTTAATTCGAGGAAAACCAGCCTCCCAATGATCACGTTAAGAGTGCAATATGAAAAAGTGGGGGTACAACAACCTCACCCAATAATTCGCTTAGCAATCTGTATGGACTAACTCCAATATACTTTTAAGAGAATCAACTAGACAGTCAGACTCAATCTTAATAAAAAGTATATCAAAGAGTTATATCTCAATTTCTCGATTCAATCCTTACTCAAGCAAATAGAAATCTGCGAGTCTAATTGAATACAAGAGAAATTAACTTGAACGGTACCAAAAACCAATATTCAAGTATCAATCAATTTCAATCAACAACCAAAGGTCGGATTTCCCAATTGAATTACTCAACGCACAACCTATGATATTTCAATTATATAACAAAATATAATGTGGAAAATAAATAACACAGACACCAGAAGTTTTGTTAACGAGGAAACCGCAATGCAGAAAACCCCCGGGACCTAGTACAGATTGAACACACACTGTATTAAGCCGTTACAGACACTAGCCTACTACAAACTAACTTCGGTCTGGACTGTAGTTGAACCCCGATCAATCTCATACTGATCTAAGGTACAGTTGCGCTCCTTATGTCTCTGATCCCATCAGGATACTACGCACTTGATTCCCTTAGCTGATCTCACCCACAACTAAGAGTTGCTGATAGACGCATTTATGTGTCTATTTTCATCTCTATTGTATATATTGTTAGTACCCATTTTTGTACTTTTTATGGTGTTTTATGTGTTTGTAGGTATTTTTGGGCAATAAACATTTTTGGAAAAAATCGGCTCGAAAAGTTGTCTAAAGGCACCCAAGGGACATTTGTTATTCGGACTCTCAGTTTGGATAAGGGACACCTCAGTTGGGCACCTGCTATTCGCACCCCCAGTTTGGTTAGGGGGACACCCTTCTCCTTGTTTGGAAAAGAAATTTTGGCGGGAAAAACTGTTTTTGAACTGCCAGAATTGGGTTAAGATTTTGAAGGAGTTTTAAGGAGATTAAATGGCTGAATTTGGTTGGGTTTGTTCCTCTGAGTGTAACAGGCATGGTAAATTCGTTCGTTTCAGCTAGATTTGGCCGGAGAATCATGTTTGAGAAAAACATGGAGGATATATTTTCTTGAGTTTATTTGTGGAAGATACATGGAGTAATCAGCCTTGCACGAGTTCTACTCCATCTGGGATTGGTTTGTGACGTGTTGGAGCGTGTATACTGTGAACAGACGCGTGAGAATATAAAACAAAAAAGAAAATATTCCTGAGTTATTGGTTGGATATCGAGAAGATTTTGGAGTTATTACGAAGGTATTCTTGGTCCTGTGACTATATAAAGGCTGTAGGAGACTCATAGAGGGGGTAGAGAGTTTAGAGCGAGAATAGGGAGAAGTTTAGAGCATCAAAAAGCCGAGAAAAAAAGTTACAGGAAGTTTGCTGCTTTATGCTGGTGAAGAAGGTACGAAGAACATAAGACCCTCAAAGACCGTCGTTCTTCAATAGTGCTGGGGGTAGAGAGTTTACAAACCCGGTTTTATCATTTTTTTCTCCCATTTCATCATTTGTGAACCATTTTTGAGCATTAATAAAGATGAATTTTGAGCATGTTTCCATGATAATGATGAGCTAATTCTCGCGTAATCAAGGAACGGAGGAAGCTATTGATGCATGAATAATTGGTAATTATTTTACTTTTCTCTAATTTGCATTTTATAATTCAGTCAAATCACTGCTTTGCAGAATTTTAATTGTTTGCATAATTTTTCTTAATTAGTTGTGATTCAATTAGATAGGTTATACTTTGTTTAGATAATCTATGCTTAAGGGATACAATTAATGTTTGAGAATATGCTTGATTATTTGTGAATTAAGAAAAAGAGATTTTAAAGGTAATTAGAGTTTTGGAATTTTTACCATCATTCATTCATGTGTAATAGTGGAATCTAGTGTCTTGGTTATTTTCAATCTTAAAATTTTTAGTTTAAATAAGTCTAAAATCAATTGCTTTCACAAGTCTCACGAACCTTTTACTACCACTATCTAAAATCACATCAATTTTTGGCGCCGCCGACGCGGACTTGTTTTTAAGTTAGAGTTTTTAGATTTATTATTTATTTATTTTATATTTTTATTATTTTCTCTTTGTTCTATTTTACGTTTCTTTGGGTATATTTCTTTGTGCTACAGGTTTGGAGTTTGGACCGAAAAGAATTTAAGCCAAAGACTTTGGTGACTAAGAGATTAGGAGCCAAAGATAAAAGCTAAAAGAAAAGGAAAAGAAAGACAAAGATTTTATTTTATTTTATTTTATTAGGTTTTTAGATTTTATTTTTATTTTAGTTTTTATTTCTTAGATTTTCCTTAGATTTTATTTTTAGAAATTGTATTAGGATATCTTTTATTTTTGTAATTTTTTTTCTTTTGCTTTATTTTTGGACTTTGAACTGTGAACTTTGGACATTATTCTTTTATTTTTAAACCCTACGGAAGGGTAGTTTTAAATATAAACCGTTTGCAGGGAAGGACGACGATTACGATATCGTCTCGGCCCCTCGGGTTCGTACATGACATAGGAGTCGTGGCCCGAGTCGACTTCAGCGGTTCTTCGCCCGTCTGGTACGGGAGGTAAGTTTTTCGAAACACCCGCGAATCCCCTGTCAGCGGGTTTACTGTCTGCCTTAAGGTTAATATATGTTGAGGACTGAATACGGATTTTAATTTCCTAGTAAAGGGCAAGGACAGACCATACAAGATAAGGGTTCGGATTTCATCACCGTTCTCTTCTTGCCCGTCTTAGGAAAACATAACCTACGCGAACCCAAGCCTAAAATATTGACTAGAACTAGACCTATAGGGTAACGAGCTTAATAGGAAAGTCGTTCGAAAAATATTGGTTGCTCTTTTAAGCATACTTTGAAGTTCAGGAAGATTACTGTAAGTCGATTAGAGACGCCTTGTAACCCAGGGAAGCTTTGCCAAAGAGGTGGGGGTATCAAAGCTCCTCTGAGCTTCCCCTACTTCTCTTCGACTCACTTTATTCGGATCGATCCAGAGAGGTTTTCTTAGATTGTAACGAATTCCTTTTCGAAGGATTAGAAGCTGGTCTAGAAATAATCTAAGTGGAGCCATCATGCTTGTTGGGTCTGGCTTCACAATCCCAATGAAGTCATCAAGTCGTTAACCTATAGGGTCTCGGTAGAAACCTAAGGTTAAAGGATAATCGACTCTAGTTTATACAACTAGTATCATACAGGAGGTGTGGGGATTACCTTTCCCAGTTGCTAGAGTTCTCCTTTATATGGTCTCCAAATCAGGGTTTGCAATCTAAGTTACCTTGGTACCAAAGCATTCAATATTCACCGTTACATGAAAACTTGATTAGATTCAAGCTAATATCTTTCAACTGTTAGATCAAACTTAGCTTGTTATACATACATGAAGTATACGTCATTTAGGTTTGTGTAACCATACCTAAACGTGTACAAGTCGTTGATTCAACAGTAGTTAACCAAATGGTTAGCCATATGAGCACTTTCATATCAACCTTATTCATCTTCACCATAACTAGTTCAAATGACTCAAATGAACTAGTTCAAGAGTTGTTCAATTGCTTAGATCTCATAGAAGTATACAAGACACAATCGAAGCAAAATTGGTTTTGATTCACTCGAATCGATTTATGAACTTTATAGCCACGGTTTGCAAATATGCATTCCTTAGTTTATATAAATTTAAGTTCACGAATAAACCAATTTTAGAAAGTAATACACTTAAGTATGCGTACGGGTATGCGTACTTAAGTAACCGGATTTGAGTTTGATTTGGTTTTCAAACTCAGCAGAAATTCACGGACGTGAACTTTCCGCCAGTATGTGTACGGGTACGCGTACTTAGGTAACCTGATGAGTTGGTTTTGATTTCCAAACTCAGCAGAAATTCACGGACGTGAACTTCCGCCAGTATGCGTACGGGTACGCATACTTACCCAGTTTCCATCAACCATTTTGTGTACACACAAGTATGCATACATTTGGTTCCCGGTTTTGGACTTATACACTAATGTGCGAACACACCATATATGCTTATATCCAAAGATGGTTACATATTCTAAACTCTTTATTTCAATCATTGAAACATTCCTAGAGGATGTTAAATAGAGGTTATTCACACACTATTTTTCATCAAAGCAATTTTCAAGATATTGAAATAATCATTATGACTTTCATCACGAGTAAAGATGAACTTGGACAAAGTGAAAGCTTACCAACACATATTTCGAGAGCGAGATAAACTCGACTTGAAATAGCAAATGCGTATAATCGAAGTCTATATAGTAATACGACTTTTGTCTCAAGATAGGAGATAGAGTAGACTTTTTGAGTGATAGATAAGTTCAAGTCTCAACATACCTTTTAGTCGATGAAGTTCCACCAGTTCCTTGAGTAATGTTTCTTATTTGTATGATGAACGCCGTGGAGTCTAGAGCTCAACTACACTTTCTATCCTAGTCCGAGACTTAGCTATAAGTAGACAAGAAATCAAGACTTATAGTTTTGGCAACTAAACTTGACAACAAGCTTGAGATAGCAACGCTTGCGAGTTCGACCGAGCAGTGCTCTAACACAATCAAACTCTTGAGAGAATCTCTCTAAACAAACATATTCATTCCATAATTCTAAACGATTACAATACACCCTTTATATAAGTTTTCACTCTTTTACAGTTACAATAACTACTACACAATCATCATAACTAACATTCATTATCCTAATGCCAACATCCTGATACATAACAGATAAACTTTTTAGATTCCTGTTTGAATTAGGATATTTGGGTTCTTACCCAATTTGAATTGCAGGTTGAATAGATTATATACAGAGAAAAGCTACTGAGAAAGAGATCACCATTTCCAGATCCGCGCACATCAACTGTTTGTTATAAGTTCTCATACATGCTCAGCTGAATTTTATCTCCACCACCACACGTTAAATGTGTTGCAGAAGATTAAATCACAACGTTAGATGCTTTTAATAGATTTTTTTTTACACGCTCATGCTAACGGAAACTAACAACGTTAAGTAAATATAAATTAAATTTAAAATAATATTATTTTTTGATGACGGTCAAGATGGTCAACTATGGTGATGGGACCCAAACTCTAATATTGAATTTTCTAGGACCTAAACGCAACACTGCTCACTTTTTTGGAACCTCAAAATATCCCTAACTTTTACTCCAAGTATTTTTAGTCACCAAAATTTTTGGTTCATTTTCTTTTCAATCCAAAATCCAAAACCTGTAACAAAAAGATAAATACCCAAAAAACGTAAAAAATAAATAAAATAAAAACAAAGATAAATCCGCTTCCCCCACATTCTTTCACCGTTTCTGTTTTGTCCTTCGCCTGAGCTTTTGAACGATATCGAAATCACCACGGATTAATTTTTTGCGGCCAGTTTTAGGGTTTTTCATGAACACCCTTTTCTGATGGTGATGACGAGATCATTAGTGGCGATTTCTGCACGTTCAAATCGTAAGGGATTCAAGGAACATGTTGTAGATTCCACTCCCCATGAAGTTCTTCAATCTTGTGCAAACACTCCTTTGGGAAGGGGAAAACTTGCTTGTTCTACCTCTCAAGGGGGTGAGAAAATCCCTGTCGCCTCTACCGTGAATCAGTCAGCAGGACATATTCAATCATCTGCATTTTCAACTTCACAGAGAGCCCTTATTCATGTTTCCTGTGTCGCGAATCAATCAGAAACTACCACAACAACAACAGTCAGTGTAGGGTCTGTTTCTTTTACAGCTTCAGTTTCTCATGGAGTTAACATACAACCAAGATGGCCCATTGTCACTAACAAGGAAGCTGTTGCTTCAGCCTTTGTGGGTGTCAGTTAATCATATGCAACTACCAAAAATGGGGTTGTTGCATCCACGAGTACAGCTTCCACCCCACATGGTACTGGGATTTCAATGGCGACAGCTCAAAGCACACATACTGGTAAATATACTTGCCTAATGTAGGGGTTTGATGGCTGTAAAAATGGTATAGTTGGCAGGGGTTATTGTCAAAGCTCCTTAAACACTTGCGTGATAAGAACTATCCTAATGAGGAAAGCAAGGAAAGGTGTCGGCAACTAATCAGTAGCAATTTCAGTGTGTTCAAGGAATGAGAGAGTACTCTACAAAGTATGCAAATGTGGTTATATCACCCATGTATGCAGCTTCTTTCTTAAAGGAAATCTTGTAGGCATATGAGAGAAGTGATTCTTCGTCCGTAGAATGGAAAGGGTGTGGATTTCCTAGTTCATGGAATCCCATGTCCATATCCATTATTTGCTGTTGATACTGAAGTTTATGTTCATGCGGAAGCTGACACTACTCTTAGCCTCAATCTTGAGTTGCTAAACCAAGTCCTACAGAACCAAATAGGCACTGTCCCTAGCATCCATGCGAAGTGCAAGCTTCTCTTTGCTAGAAACTTTAACGCTGCTATTCAGAGGGTTATTAACAACCGTAACGACATCTCTTTGTGGGTTCAGTTGCTTCTTTTCCCTATTTGCACTCTTAGAATTATTTTCCCAAGAGTAGTATGGAAGAGAAATACGACAACAAGAAAAAATGCCAGATTGCAGATATACAACATGCTTTGAAAATATGGTCTGGACCTAATAGTTGCGTCACATTGCTCCAAAGAGCCTTGGAGGAGCAAGCTGCGTTGCAAGAATTACCACATAAAAACAAGAAGAAAAATCAAGAGAAGACGTAGGAGGATCAAGAGGCAATGAACATACGACTTTGTCGTAAGAAGCTAAGCAATGGAATATACACAGCTGCTATTCGTACCTTGACTTCCAATGGTGTGGCTCCACCTAATTCAGGGACTTTGGAAGAACTACAGGCTAAGCATCCTCACGCAGCTCCTCATTTGATACCAACAGACCATATTGCGCATCCACCGTTTGTTGCTTCTAAGGATTTGGTTCTGAACAAGATTAAAAGATTTCCCAAGAGGACCTCGTGTGGGAGAGATGGTCATCGTGCCCAACATCTTGTTGATGCGTTGAGTGGGTTTGCGGCGACAGTGTCAGATGAGCTCATTAATTCCATTACCGAGCTGATGAATATGGCTTGCCGGTGGTTGTCCTCCGGATTTATGGGAGTTTGTAGCTTCAGCCTCCTAACTCCCTTGCTCAAGCCTGGAGGTGGTATACGTCTTATCACTGTAGGTACTATTTGGAGACGTTTAGTCTCTAAAATTGTTGTTTTTCATGTTGGTAAGAAAATTGAGAGCTACCTTAGTGATTTTCAGTTTGGTGTATGGGTACCCTGTGGAGGTGAGTCCATTCTTCACGCTTTTAACAGACTTCTCGAGGCGAAGAGTGACTCAACATCTATGTCAATGCTCTTGGTTGATTTCTTTAATCCTTCAATCTTGTAAGCAGGTCTGCTATGATTAAAGAGGTAAGAAAACATTGTCTTTTCATCTCTAAGTGGGTTGAGTTCTGTTATGCAGCTCTTGTTAGATTATATTACATGGACAAGATTCTTTCATCTGGTCGGGGAGTACAACAGAGAAACCCTCTCGGGCCCATGTTATTTGCTTTAACTCTACACCCCTTGATACATAGAATTGCAGACTCGTGCTCTTTGGACCTACAAGCATGGTATTTAGATGATGGGACATTAGTTGGCGACACATTGATGGTTGCCAAAGCCTTGGACATTATTCAGCAAGAAGATGTTTATTTGGGTTTGCATCTTAATGTCTCGAAGACTAAACTCTTTTGGCCTACAGTTGACAGCAGAGGGTTGGTGGATGGTGTTTACCCGTCTCACATATGCCGGCCTTTGGAAGGAGTTAAGTTGTTGGGTGGTCCTGTTATCCTGAACCCTCAGTTCTGTAGGAATATGGTGGTTAACAGAGTACATAAGACCACGACCTTGATTGATTCTATATAGAAGATCAAGGATCCTCATGGTGAGCTTTTATTGTTGAGAAATTGCTCTGGTGTCTCTAGGTTATACTTTGTTATGCGAACAACTAAACCTGAATATCAGGAAGAGGCACAGTAGTTTTTAATAGTCATCTTAAACAGTTTCTTAGACATCTTGTTACGGGAGATGGGACGGGCTTCGGTCTCTTGCAACAAAGGATTTCTACACTTCCCATAAAGTATGGTGGACTAAGGGTGTATACTATGGAGGATACCATGTGATATTTCTATTTGGCATCTTGTTTCCATACCAAGGATCAGCATGAGAACATTTGGAGGTTATTTGGAGTGTCTAGCATGAGTCCCAGTTTTGGTCGTGTACTTATCTTATACAAACAGGTATGTGGTATTGAGAATTCTTCATTTTGCATTGATGACATTGCCCCAAATTTCATGAGTTCTTTGGAAATCAAATACTTTGATACGGTGAAGAAATATCTACCCAATCGGTTTGTTATGACGGCGCGTGATTCAGCCTTATAGCAGAGTAACAGGATCAAACATGCACAAGACTATTTGATGGCCATCTCGATTGATGGACCTCGACAATGCACGTAACGTAGTAGCGATATGTCGACAAACAGATTTTTGGTACGCATATAAGTATGCACACCTTAAAAAGTCTGTGAACTCGTGAACCCGAATCGGTACGCAAACCAGTACGCGTACTAGAAAAGAACTGTTGGGCCCGGAACCGGTTTGGTATCCATACCGGTACACGTACCAGAAAAGTTATGTGAACTCCGGAACCGGTTATTGTCTTAAGGTATCCATACCAGTACACGTACCTGAAAAGTTCTGTGAACTCGGTCATGTTATAAGGTATACATACCGGTACACATACTTTGACTTAATTGTTCACGAACAGGTTGAGTATTTGTACCTTGTACATCTTACTTACCATGTCAGTTAAATTCATATGCACACAAATTATGTCTCCGAGATAATTAGCATTTGAATAATCCCTAAAGGCACTATAGACATATTTGATCACATGATTGTGATTCGAGTTAAGTCTTAAGTGTTTATGAAAATGCCCAAGCTTATAGCTCAGTTGGCTAGTTTCGACTAACCATTCAAGAGCATGGTCTTTGTACATGGTTCGGTTATGGTTCATCCTAACCAGAGTGTATATATTGTTATGTTAATCAGATTCAAAGATTCATCTTACGGTGGATATTGTTTGCTTGGTTCCAAAGATATCTTAGCTTAAACCTAAAGCAACCTATGCTTTCAAAGTCTGTGTAATGGGAACCTTAAACAACTGGGATCTTTGAATCCCGACACTACTTCTTTGTGTGTCCTAGTTGTAAAACTAGAGTCGTCCTCTTCCTAAAACCCTTCTAGGGTTTAGCAACTAAAAAAACTTCATAGGGATTCGTGAAGCAAGATCCAACTATTTTTTATCTTGATAGACCGAGTATCTTAATCTTGTTTGATTGTTAAGCTTGCTCCATCAATCAAGATAGATAGAAATCATCAAAGTTCTCTTCGTCTCAGACTTTGTTGATTCCACAAGTTTAGTACTTGTGAGATGAATAATACTCTGGGCTGCACTTCGGGTTACATAAGTCCAGATTTTGAGGTTAGCTAGACTTTGTCTATTGCTATCGATTTCCAGTCTCACCTTGATCCAAAATCAAAAAAGAAATCACATATATAGGCTTAGCTGTGGGAGGCAGATTGGTTTAAAGTCTTCAATTGAGTCGAAACAACTCTTAGGATGTAAAGGACATCAACTAAGAGAATTATTTGCGCGGAGTCCTGCTGAGATTCAAGAGGCGTAAGGAGCTAGACTATAACTGAATTGTTGTGAGAGTTTAATTCAGTCTCAACTATATTCCAGTCCGAAATTAATTGGTAGTAGGCTAGTGTCTGTAGCGGCTTAATACAGTTTGGTGTTCAATCTGGACTAGGTCCTGGGGTTTTTCTGCATTTGCGGTTTCTTCGTTAAAAAAACTTTTGGTGTCTGTGTTATTTCTTTTCTTCATTATATTGTTTATCTTTATAATTGAAGTATCACAGGTTGTACGTAAAATCAATCAAAGTAGATACATCAATCCTTGTTTATTGGATACGACTTGATTGATTACTTGGAAATTGATCTTTGGAATCACCCAAGTACTCTCACACGATAATCAGGTTCACAGACTAGTCTATGTAAACTTTCTGATTGTGAGAGAAAGAGATATAACTCTAGATATTATTCCTTGATTGAGATTCTGTTAGGGTATCGACCCCAACTCGTCATAAGCCCATGGGTAGATTTCAACTCATACCAAATGTTACCAAATGTTAGGGTACCGACCCAAACTTAACATAAGCCAATGGGTAGAACTCAACACGAAAACCGGTTGACTAGATGAGGGATCCCATTGACTTATAAACTACCCAATTAAGCCCCATCTACCAATGTGGGACTAAGGTCCCAACATCCCACCACGCTTCCAGACCCAACGTCCTCGTTGGCCCACTCTATCGACACTGACCCGGCGGTATCCCTTTCCCTTATGGCGGCTCCACTCGACTACCAGTATTCAATGCGGGTGACAGCTATGCCCATACATAGGTGCCCTAACACTTTAATCTAGCCTATAGGTCACCCCTTCTATGGAGCGGGCATGGGTCGTGGTGGTTGGCTCTGATACCAAATGTTAGGGTACCGACCCCAACTCGTCATAAGCCCATGGGTAGAACTCAACTCGAAAACCGGTTGACTAGATGAGGGATCCCATTGACTTATAAACTACCCAATTAATCCCCATCTACCAATGTGGGACTAAGGTCCCAACATATTCATTAAGTTGAACTCTCGGAATTGTGTTTAAGTTTGTCCATACATATTGCCTAAGAAAAAATTTGTGGTGTATTTTGGTACCCCAATGTTTTCAATTGGTATCAGAGCAGGCAAACACGATAAGAACTTATAAGTCTGTGTTTGAAGTGATCTGGCTATATGGACAAGAGTGCAATCTCGATAAACGTACCGCAAGCATTTTATGGCTCGAATTACTTATGGTGAAAAATTGAAATGTGTTCCTTTTTACAAGCACGTGACTTTGAAACATGGAAACTTGTAGTTATTGGATACGATGCACCGACAGTTGTTAGATACAGAACCACTGTTGCGAATCCATTATGAAAAGACGAGGGCACCCAAATATATCTCAATCTAAAACTTTTCCACCTAAAGTCCTTTCTCCGAAACTGATTGTCTATGGACTGAGTCGAGACAATAAAACTAATCGGTTCACACTTCGTGTGATCGTCTATGGATACGAGATCGAGACAATATGACAACAAGATAACTTGTGTGATTGACTATGGATACAAGATCGAGACAATACAACAATGAAGTATGATTACTTGATAATAGGTTCGGACTTAACCAAACATTATAGGATTTCTATCAAGTAATTAGGAATTAACGTTTGTGTATTTTACTTCTACTTATAATAAAACAATTATAATTGTGAAAATAGAAAAGTAAAAGACACAGCAATATTTTGTTAAAGAGGAAACCGCAAACGCAGAAAAACCCTGGGACCTTGTCCAGAATTGAATACTCTCAGAATTAAGCCGATATACAAAATCTAAACCAACTTCGTATAGTTGAGACCAAGCAACTAAACCTATAGTTCACCTAGTTCCCTCAGTATCCCTGCGCCTCCAACTTGTAATAAGTCACGCACTTGGAACAATTCCTTTGGTTCGTATTCCAAACAGTAAAGGAACAACAAATATGTTCGGTAACAACTCTTTTCAAACAAGTGATATGAGTTTGACAAAAGGCTCTTCCATTTATCCCAATAAACTCCTTTGTCAGGTTCTTAGATCAATCTATCAACAACTACCAAAGTAATTGTTTTAGACTATGCAATCAATACTTTTAATCACAAAGAATTGTATTGATGCCGATCTACTCAACTAATCAATCAAGGTTATCACAAAAATAAACGGATTATAGTTGGATCCCCATCCGATCAAGTTTTGTGCACACCAAAGATTATGAACTCAAATAAGAAATCTTCTTTGTCTTCAAATCTTCTTAGATCTTCAATAAACACCTGCACACAAACAACTTGAATCTCTTGTGATCAATCACACACAGAACGAAGTCTGTTAACGACGGATTATCACAAGACGTCTTTAGATCTACAAACAGTTCTAAAGATCCCTGTCGATACTTCGATCTAGTTTGAGTGAATCTTATATAAGAAGAGAAGATTCTCAAGCATAAACAAACTAGGTGCAATCAAAGTTCAACAACCGTTAGTCAATCAAATCAATCAAAAACTAATAATAAACTACAATTATCTAGTTTCCCACCAACTGTACTCGTAGAGCTTCCCAATCCCAAAGAAGTCTTTAAAACGAGCGGTCGTAAGAGATTTCGCCTAATTAGGGTACTTTCCTCTCCGAATAGACGGCTCCACCAGTAACAACACAACTAGGTAGCTTTGCTGGCTCTGAGGATTAGTTTTATCGAAATGCAATCTTCAATATTTATAGACCAAGGAAGTTTGGACACCAAGGAATTTCCAAAACCGAATATTCTCAAAGATATGCAATAAATGCCCAAATCGGTTTTCATAATTCCTGGAAATGCTTTGTCCAAATATTGACCGAAATCTCAGTAGAAAATCTCCAATTATTAAATGCACATTACCAATTTTTATTTCCTAAAGATATGCATTTAATTGCTGGAAATTAAAAGCATATAAAACTAAAAACCTTAATTAAAAGATTCTCAATTTATTTCGATCCGGGATTCTCCTTTAGTTATTAAGGAATATCTTTGAACAATAATAGGTAAGAATTACTGCACAATGTTCAAAGTATGTCGACATCTTTACTTTGTAAATCTTTTTTCATATTTACAATCTTGGAACCGATTTTCCACACTTCCAAACGAGTTTAGAATTGGTTCATATGATTTCCAAGAACTATGTGATTGATCAAAAACATTCAATCACCATTCATGGGTTTAACGGTTCTAACAAACACAAGTTCGGTTCTACCTCCAAGTGGCTACTAGGATCGGTCACACTAGTTTCCATAAAATGGCTAACTAAGTACCAGGATCGGTTACCACTTATTTATGGTACTTACTTGTTATCGGTTGCACAAGTTATAGGATCGGTTACACCAATAACAAAAACTTGTTAACCTACTACAAGGATCGATTACACATCTTGTGATTAGTCCTAACCAAGTTCTAGGATCGTTTACCCAATGACTAGGAATGGTCACACCAATTACAAATATCGATCATACCATCTCAGGTGATTACTTAAGATTGGTTTCACTAATAAAAGTCATACGTACATAAGTCAGGCATTGTGAATAGTTTTACCAAGATACATAAACAAGTTATGAGCGGTTATACTAAACACACATATTGGTAATCCATAGATTTGCAATGAATAACAATACCAATAAGCCTAGCGATTTCCCTTTCGATTCACAAAACATGTTTATGAATTGTACTTCCTTTAAACGAATGCAAAACATTGTTTCCTAGGACGAAATATTCACCCATACCCATACATAATCACAATAGCATTCATACGATTATGTCGATGTCTTATATATGAAGTTCAAAAGATAGGCGTTATACTTCGTATTATAATTCCTTAATACAATGTCTAACTAGAGTATAATCATTCACAGCTTCGCAGTTATGTTTTCAATATGCACGACTTGAAAAATACGTTAGGAATGAAACAGTTCAAGTCAAAATAGATGATGTCATCGTTGTAGTTCTTTACTTCTTCACATTCTTCAAGTCTTCGAGTAATACTTGTATGTCTCATATCCTAATAACTTTCTAGCTAACCTATACGAAGTTGACTCTAGTAAATAATCAAGCGACTCTTTAAATGAGTTTTGGTTCACTAAAATATGACAACCAAACTTGACATACCAACGCTTGGTGGGTTCAACCGAGCTATTCTGTAACAATCTCCCCCTTTGTCAATTTTAGTGAGAAAACTCTTACATCATATGGATAAACAAATTACAAGAATTCATTATACATACGCTTGATTCCAAGTTTCAATAGCACAATAACCTGTATACATTTAATCCACAAATGCCGCTGTTGACATTATAATAACAAAGCTAATACTCCCCCTAAAGGTAAGATAGGTAGATTTTTAATCCGCATGTCTTTGTTATTCCCTTTGTAGTTAAGATAACCACAAGTATCAATATGATATGTTACCCCCCCTTAGTATATGCTTTACTCTTTCATTAGATATAACGTTTAAGCACCATTGTCCTTTCCTTAGTGATACCAAATCACTTGTTTACTCCATATATTTCTCCCCCTTTTTGTCACAAAATGAAAAAGGTACGAGCAAATAAAGGACAAACCGAAAGGATCTTACAAATCTCAAAAGACTTGCATAACCTATAAGAGTTAAGCACGAGGGTTCCACACACCATTTTAGATAACCAATATCAAAACCGAAACTACAAAGTAATTTTGTTTTGATATGTTACCAAGGAAACAATTGCCCGAAGCAATTTTTCCTAATAGTTTAGCAAATCAAAAATTGACTAAGCACCTTAGTTCTTTTGCTAAACCGATTGCACAAATACAATCGCTTGTTTGATAAGACCAAAATAAAGATCAGAATTAACTTTATTTTTCTCATCAGGTTCTAATTATTCGAACAATAACTTAGACCTTTCTCCAATAATTTCTTAAACTGCGAGAAGCACTTTTCGATCAACAACCTACCAGGTTTGCAGGAACTAACTCTTTTATTCATGAACCGTATGTTCCTATGCCCGTCGTTGACAAGGAGTTTGGAGATGATAAAGAATTTTGCAAAGATTTTAAATACTAGGAAACTTCTAGTGAGAATTTATTCTTGCTTTTGATAAGGATAACTAGGGTTTCGTATAGCATAAATTGTGATTAAACAAGCTATTTCCAACGATTTTCATCTTGCATGTTTTAAGATTTATTAATTTAAATTCTATAGTTTTTGGAAGATGAACTTGCAGTATGTAATCATTATTGTTTATTTATTGCAAAAGTCTTATGAAATATTTGTTCCTTTACGTTTTCATGAAACAACTAATATTTCATATATGCTCAGAAGTTAAATCTATTATGTTTTTATAAACGGAGAATAAAACAAACTCTTTGAAAATTTATTTCAGGGGATGCTTGTATCTTAAATCTCCAATATGAGCACTAAGTATTTTCTTACTATGTGATATCATTTAAATAAAGTTGGTATGAGGAGTTACATATTAACTATGTTATTATGTATTATCTCTAACTTCCTTAAATCTTGAAATATCTTTTGGTTGAATTCATTACGATCTCATGATTTCCGTACCTTTGCCAATTTTTATTGACAAAAAGGGGGAGAATTAATTAGTAGTTTCGCACTATATACATATGGTTTACGGATCATTATGTAAGGGGGAATGAATCAATAATCTATAGGTTTCACCTATTATGCAAAAAATATAAGTATTGATTAAGGGGAAGAAACATATCACCGTAGTATTACTTCCATGTTGTGATACAATTGAGCTTTGGAGAAGATAATAATACTATGTTTCTGTATAACGACGATTAAGAATATTATTTTTTTTAAAGTTGTTATCGCTATGGATACGGATCTTTATCAACAACGATGTTGATTTGAACACGTTCAGAATCATTGCAACTTCAAGTGGCGAAGAGTTCAAGGAGTTGAAGAAACCAAGGAAATCAAGGCATGATGGATTCAAGGAGTTTTTGAAACTTTAATTTTTATCCATATGTATTGATAGTTTTGTCACTAAAATTGACAATGAGGGAGATTGTTAGAGCATTGCTCGGTCGAACTCACACGTGTTTCTATCTCAAGCTTGTTGTCAAATTTAGTTGTCAAAATTATATCTTGATTTCTATTCCACAATTAGTTAAGTCTCGGATTAGGATAGAAGATGTAGTTGAGAAACGAACATCACGGCAATCATCATTATGTTCTACCTTTTGAAGGCGAAGATCAACCGAAGCTTTTGGAGAACTTCCTCAACAAAAGGTAAGTGAAGACTGAACCACCTATTTCTCAAGTTATATTCACCTTTCTATCTATGAAACGTTGTCGTGTACTAATTAGACTATCATAAGCATATAAACAATTTCGAGAACTAAACTTCTTAAAATATATATTACTAAGCTAATGAACATTTGTTCACACTTGATGAATTTAGGTTAAGAACAATTTATTGTTCATAATCTAAATAATGATTCAAGAATTATTATTCGAAAATAGCCTGGAACAGTGATATGTGTCATTGATGTTATTTGGGAATGTTTCGAATCGATTTAGAGAGAAATATAAAACTATTGTAAATTCGGATACAAGACAATATATATCAGTCTTACAAACAGAGAGAAAACTTTTATAGGTCTGAAGCCGTAATGCATGTACTAAGTACATGCAACAGAGTAGTTATATGTCGACAAACAAATTTTTGGTACGCATATAAGTATGCACACCTTAAAAAGTCTGTGAACTCGTGGACCCAGATCGGTATGAAAACCAGTACGCATACTAGAAAAGAACTGTTGGTCCCGGAACCGGTTTGGTATCCATACCGGTACACATACCAGAAAAGTTATCTGAACTCCAGAACTCGGTCATGTTATAAAGTATACATACCGGTACACGTACTTTGACTTAACTGTTCACGAACAGGCTGAGTATTTATACCTTGTACATCTACTTACCATGTCGATTAAATTCATATGCACGTAAATTATTTTTCCGAGATAATTAGCATTTGAATAATATCTAAAGGCACTATAGACATATTTGATCACATGATTGTGACTCGAGTTAAGTCTGAAGTGTTTATGAAAATGCTCAAGCTTATAGTTCAGTTGGCTAGTTTCGACTAACCATTCATGAGCGTGTTCTTTGTACACGGTTCGGTTACGGTTCATCCTTACCAGAGTATATATCTTGTTATGTTAATATGATTCAAATATTCATCTAACGATGGATATTATTTGAATGGTTCCAAAGCTATCTTAGCTTAAACCTAAAGCAACCTATGCTTTGAAAGTCTATAAAAGGGGAACCTCAAACAAATGGGATCTTTGAATCCCGACACTACTTCTTTGTGTGTCCTAGTTGTAAAATTAGAGTCGTCCTCTTCCTAAAACCCTTCTAGGGTTTAGCAACTAAAAAAACTTCAAAGGGATTCATGAAGACAGATCCAACTATTGTTTATCTTGATAGCTCGAGTATCCTGGTCTTGTTTGATTGTTGAGCTTGCTCCATCAATCAAGATAGATAAAAATCATCAAAATTCTCTTCATCTAAGACTTTGTTGGTTCCACAAGTTTAATACTTGTGAGGTGAATAATAATCTAGGCTGCACTTAGGGTTGCATAAGTCCGGATTTTGAGGATAGCTAGACTTTCTATATTGCTATCGATTTCCAGTCTCACCTTGATTCACGATCAAAAAGGAAATCACATATATAGGCCTATCTTTGGGAGGCAGATTGGTTTAAAGTCTTCAATTGAGTTGAAGCAACTCTTAGGCTGTAAAGGACATCATCTACGGGAATCATTTACATGGAGTTCTGCTGGGATTCAAGAGGCGTAAGGAGCGCGACTGTAACTGAATTGTTGAGAGGGTTTAATTTTGTCTGAACTACATTCGAATCCGAAGTTAATTGGTAGTAGGCTAGTGTTTGTAGAAGCTTAATACAGTTTGGTGTTCAATCTGGACTAGGTCCCAGGGTTTTTCTGCATTTGCGGTTTCCTTGTTAACAAAACTTATGGTGTCTGTGTTATTTCTTTTCCGCATTATATTGTTTATCTTTATAATTGAAATATCACAGGTTGTACGTAAAATCAATCAAAGTAGATACATCCATCCTTGTTGGTTGGATACGACTCGATTGATTACTTGGAAATTGATCTTTGGAATCACCCAAGTACTCTCACAGGAGAATCAGGTTTACAGTCTAGTCTAGGTAAACTTTCTGATTGTGAGAGAAAGGGATATAACTTTAGATACTATTCCTTGATTGAGATTCATTAAGTTGAACTCTCGGAATTGTGTTTAAATTTGTCCATACAGATTGCCTAAGAAAAAGTTGGTGGTGTATTTTGGTATTCCCAGTGTTTTCTCATGCTTTGTATTGCTCTCATGGGATTGGTCTCAAATATAGGCACGACCTGGTTCGTGATACCTTTGCTGATATTTGTTATTGTGCGGGTGTCCCAGCTAGGGAAGAGGTGGATTTGGGTTTCTTCTTAGACACTGGCTTGGCCTTGAGACCTGCTGATATTTTAGTGTACAACTTGGATAATGGGCACGATGTATGTATAGATATCACAGATGTTTCTCCTTTCACAGGCGGTGGGGTGCGCACTTTTATCCCCGGTCAAACAATTGATAGTGTTGCTGGTCGGAAAAGAACCAAATATTTAGAGAAGTGTACAACTCGGGGTTTTGGTTTTGGCGTGCTGTGTTTTAGCACTTTAGGGGAATTAGGGACCGATACAGTGGAGATTTTGAAAAAGATTGCGCAATTATATGGCTAGTCATGATGCGAATGTTATAGTGGGGGATTTTCTCTTTCATAGGATTGGTGTTGTCATTAAAAAAGGGATTGGAGCCCAGCTTGTAGCCAGGCTTCCATCTAATTCTTTTACTTCTACCTCAACAGAGTATGATTAATAAATGTTTATTTAAATAAATAATAAATAAAATCTTAAAAAATCTAAAACTCTAAACCCAAAGACAAGTCCACGTCGTTGGCGCTAAAAACCGATAGGAATTTTGATAGTGGTAAGAAAAATTTGTTGCTCAGACTTGTAAAAGTTGATTTCAAACATAATTTTTAAAACTAAAAATAGCAAATTAGACAAAGATGATGTCATGATTAAAAGAAAACTGAGGCTAAGATTCCATTATTTTCCAATTTTTAATGTGATTTAATTCAATGATTATAATTATAAAATTCATACATTCAATTGATTATAAAATATTACAACAATTAAATTTTCAGAATTACAATTGTAAACCGAAAGCAAGGGATATCAAAACCCTAAGCTAGGCATATACCATCAGTAGATATCACAATTGCTTAACAAAAATCATTAAATCGATATTTTATCCAAAGAAAATAATCATAAAAGAACTGCATAAATCAAATAAATAAGAAATACCACTTTTTTATTGGGAAATTAGCTTCCTCAGCAATGGGGTTTAGCTCCACATGTCAGAAATACACTCAAAATATGTATTCATAGCTCAAAGTATTTACAAATGTTGAAAAGTAAAAAAAATAACTAAAACCTGAATTTGCAACGTATATAGGCGTTGCAATAATAAAAGAACTGTCGCATGAATGACCGTTGTTTCTGGTGGAAAAGGTAATGGTTAATGAACGGGAGTCTTTGGCAGTGAAAACACTGGGGGTACCAAAATACACCATCAACTTTTTCCTAGCAATCTGTATGGACAAATTCAACACATTTCCGAGAGTAAAAACTCAATCAAGGAAAGTGTCTAAAGTTATATATCTCTCTCTCTCTTGTTGTTAGAACGTTTACAGAACTGAATCCGTGAACGTAACTACAAAGAAATCTCTTGGACGGTACCAAAGACCAAAATCCAAGGATCAATCACGTCTTTTCCAACAAAAAAGGTTGGACCTATCTACTGTGATTGATCAAATGCACAACCTGTGATATTTCAATTATAAAGTTAAACAATATAATGCGGAAAAAGAAATAACACAGACACCAGAAATTTTGTTAACGAGGAAACCGCAAATGCAGAAAACCACCGGTACCTAATCTAGATTTAACACCAAATTGTATTAAGCCGCTACAAACACTATCCTACTACCAATTAACTTCGGTCTGGAATTTAGTTGATCCCGAACTCAGTCTCCCACTGATTCAGATACAGTCGCGCTCCTTACGCCTCTTGAATCCCTGTAGGACTCTGCGCAATTGATTCCCTTAGATGGTCTCACACCAACTAAGAGTTGCTTCAACTCAATTGAAGACTTTAAACCAAATCTGCATCCCACAGATTAAGCCTAATAATTGATTTCCTGATTTACGATCTAAACGGATGATCATATCAAACGAAATATCCAGGTGATGGAAATCGAAGCAACTTGATAAAAGTCTGGCTATTCTCAAAATCCGGACTTATGCAACCCGAAGTGCATCCTAGATTATTATTCACCTCAAAAGTATAAAACTTGTGGAATCAACAAAGTTTGAGGTGAAGAGAACTTTGATTATTACTATCTATCTTGATCGTTGATCAAGCAAGGCTCTACAAACAATCAAGATCAGGATACTCGAGTTATCAAGATAAAAGATAACTGGACCTGGACCTGGCTTTACGAATCCAGATGAAGTCTTTGTAGTCGATAAACCCTAAAAGGGTTTCTAGAGAGGACGACTCTAAATACAACCAGGACACACCAAAAAGTAGTGTCAGGATTCAAAGATCCCAGTTGCCAAGAGTTCTCATTATATAGACTTCAAAACCTAGGTCGCTCTAGGTTTAAGCTAAGAGAGCTTTGGAACCAAGCAAACAATATTCACCGTTATATGAAAGCTTTGAATCTAATTCACATATACAAGATATACAATCTAGTTAGGTAAACCGTAACCGAACCGTGTATAAAGACTATGTTCAAAATGGTTAGCCGAAATTAGCCGATTTGAACTTTAAGATCTTAACACTAATTTTTATGTTCACTCAAATATTAATATTGAGTCACAATCATGTGATCAAATGAGTCTAGTATTAATTAGAGAATTAATCAAAAGAAAATCATTTCATAAAAATAATTTAATTGCAATTGAATCATAATCGACATAGTTGGTAAATGTACAAGGTACAATTACTTGAATCGTTCGTGAGTCGGCTGAGTCACAGTTTGCGGACCGGTTTACAAACAAATAAGCAATAACCGAGTTCCGGAGTTGACAGAACTTTTTCAGTTCACATACCGGTTTGCAAACTTAGGTGCAACTCAGAGTTCCGGATTTGACAAAACTTTTTCAGTTCACGTACTGTTTTGCAAACTTAAGACTTTTACCGGTTCCGGGGTACACATAAATTTTTCAGTTCACGTACCGATTTGGGTACAAAACTGGTTATAGAACATAGAAGTATTATCTCGCATACCAGTTTGATTACTTTGACCCAGTTCCCTTACCACAGTTCCAAAGTGGTTTGGATACGAATATGCATACCTATCCAGATCACGAAACAAACATATTTTTCCATGATGTACATACGAATATGCATATCACACAAATTTGAAAGTCGATATATAGATACTCGGCTACGTGCACGAATACATGTAATACGGCTTCAGACATATAACAGTTTTCTCAGTTTGTAAGACTGATAACAATGTCTTGTATTCCGAATATAATAGTTCTATATTTCTCTATATCAATGCGAAACATTCATGAATAACATCAATGACACATATCACTGTTCCAGGCTGTTTTCGAATAATAAACTGATAGAAAGGTGAATATAACTTGAGAAATAGGTGGTTCAGTCTACACTTACCTTTTGTTGATGAAGTTTTCCAAAATCTTAGGTTAATCTTCGCCTTCAAACGGTAGAACGAAAATGATGCTGGTTCATTTCTCAACTACCTTTATCCTAGACCGAGACTTAACTAATTGTAGACTATAAATCAAGATATAGTTTTGAAAACTAAATTGACAACAAGCTTGATATAGCAACATTTGTGAGTTCGACCGAGCAATGCTCTAACAATCTCCCCCTTTGTCAATTTTAGTGACAAAACTATTTAATACATATGGATAACAAAAATAAAGCTTTGAAAAACTCCTTGATCCATCATGCCTTGATTTCCTTGGTTTTTTCAACTCTCCTTGAACTTTTCGTTGTTCCAAGTCGTAATGATTCTGAACGTGTTCAACTCAGCATCGTTGTTCTTGAAGAAACGATTCCATAGTGATAACAACTTTGAAAATAAATATTCTCAATTTGTTATTATACAGAAATATAGTATTATTATCTTCTCTCCAATGTTCAATTGCATCTCAACTCTGAAGTAATACTACGGTGATATGTTTCTCCCCCTTAATAATTATTTACATATTTTGTATAATAGGTAAATCAATTGTTTAAATGAATCACTCCCCCTTACATAATGATACGTAAACCATATGTATGTAGTATGAAACTACTAAATACTTCTCCCCCTTTTTGTCAATAAAATTAACAAAGGTAAGAAAATCGCGGGATCATAATGAATACAACCAAAAGATATCTTCAAGCTTTAAGAAATATGGAGATACTACATAATAACATAGTTAAAATGCAACTCCTCATATCAACTTATTTAGATGATATCATATAGTGATAAATACTTAGTGAAAAAGCGGGGGTATAACAACCAAACCCAATAATTCGTTCGGCAATCTGTATGTACTAAACTCCAATATAATTCCGAGAGCACCAAATTAAAAGGGAGACTCAATAAAGAAATATATCAAAGAGCTTTATCTCTTTCTCAATACAATCAACAAATCGAACAGATAGAAATATGTGACCCTGATTGATATGAGAAATAACTTAGACGATACCAAAGACCAATGCCCAAGTGTCAATCAAGTTATATCCAACAAAAAAGGTCGGATTTATCAACTGTGATTGAACTACACACAACCTGTGATATTTCAATTATATAAACAAATCTGGTGCGTAAAAGAAATAACAC
Source organism: Papaver atlanticum (assembly GCA_023531105.1). Lineage (NCBI taxonomy): Eukaryota > Viridiplantae > Streptophyta > Magnoliopsida > Ranunculales > Papaveraceae > Papaver > Papaver atlanticum. The sequence continues at coordinate 2,374,059 of JAJJMB010017528.1, read as the reverse complement.
AGACACCAGAAATTTTGTTAACGAGGAAACCGCAAATGCAGAAAAACCCCGAGACCTAGTCCATCTTTGAACACCACACTATATTAAGCCTCTACAAACACTAGCCTACTAACCAAGTCTCACACCGATTAAGGTACAGATGCGTTCCTTACGCCTCTAGAACCACGCCGGATTCTGCGCACTTGATTCCCTTAGCTGATCTCACCCATAACTAAGAGTTGCTACGACCCAAAGTCGAAGACTTATAAACAAATCTGTCTCCCACAAATAAGTCTATTCTGATAGATAAATCTGTCTCCTACTGAAGTACCTATGACGTTTTGTTCCGTCTTATGATAAAATCAAGGTGAACAGGAACCAATTAATAATCCTGTCTTATACTCCCGAAGAGCAGCCTAGAAATATTAGTCACCTCAAAATAACTTAACTATATAGTGGTAGAGGAAGTTATCGTGGAACCACAAAGTCTAAGACGAAGAATTTTGTGATTACATTTTATATCTTACCTATCGGAGATAAATCTCGAGCAAATCTTAGAGAAGATAATACTCAATACGATAGAACAAGTAAGATCAGAATACGCATTTACAGAGAACATAGTTGGATCTGGCTTCAAGAATCCCAAATGAAGTCTTCAAGTCGTTAACCTAATATGGTTTTGGAAAATCATAGGTTAAAGGAGAATCGACTCTAGTACGCAACTAGGACACAGGAAAGTGCCGGGATTAGGTTTTCCAGTTGCTAGAGTTCTCCCTTACATAGTCTTTCAAATCAGGGTTGCTTACAATCAAAGCTAAGATAGCTTAGTAACAAAGCATTCAATATTTACCGTTAGATGAAATCCTTATTTAAGATTCAAGCTAAGTCTGCTTAGAAATAAAGCAATTAATCTCCACCGTTAGATGGTCTTAGCTTGTTACACACAAATGAAATATACCTTCATTTAGATATGGGTAACCGTACCTAAACATGTATATTGAGTTGGATCAATAACAGTTAACCGAAGTTAACCATTTGAACACTTTTAACTTAACCATATTCATCTAACACTTCTAGATCAAATATGATGATCAATCAAACATGAAAGATAATCAAATGAATCTAATTGTGTCAAATACAGTTGTTAAATTAGTCACTATCTCATGGAAATATATATGAACAAATTGAAACAAAATCAGATTGATTCGTAATCGTACAAAGTACTTATACAAGAATCAATTCATGAACATTAAGCCACGGTTTGCAAAGATTGCATTCCTTAATTCATAAATGTATTTGTTCATGAGTATGAAAAACATACTTAACCAATTTTAGAACTTAAACCACTGTGTTCGCAAACCAGGTACGCGAACAGCAGCTCCGTACCTTGGCCTGTCCAGCTGTTCGCAAACCAGTACGCGAACAACTGTCCCAGACCCAACTCAGGTAGGACCGTTCGCATACTGATAGACGCATTATTGTGTCTAATATGTCTCAATTGTATATATTTTTAGTGTTCGATTTTGTATTTATTTTGTTATTTTATGTCTTTGTAGGTATTTTTAGAAAAATAAGCTCTTGCGGCGAAATTGGCTCGAAAAGTGGTGTTTTACACCCCAGGATAGAGTACTAAAGGCACCCCAGAAATGCACCGGACGCACCCCAAAAATGTGTCGGAGGAACCCCGGAAAAATTACTATCTACGCCCAAAAATTACTATTTGCACCCCATAAGACAAGTGCTAAATGGACACCCGTGCAGGATTAGGGGGAGGACATGTTCTTCTCAAATTCAAAAAAATATTTTTGGCGGGAAAATATTCCCTTTCACTGGCAGAATTTCAATCGGATGTTTGGACGTGATTTAGTGAGATTCAATCCCTGAAACTTAGTGGGTAGACATGATATGACTATAGAAAGCTAGTATGGGTGATTTTATCGATCAAATTTGGCTGGATAACTTGTTTTAATCCAAACAGGGAGTTGGAGGAAAAACATGAGCTTACACGTGTTTGGAAGACTCAATAGATATCCTGGAGCGTGAAGAAGGTATAGAATGAAAGAAATACAGCTGCATGCACGTGGAAGATCAAAAAATGGAAATTATTTCCGTGAGAATAAAAATAATAAAGAGAAGATTTTTTGAAGTTATGGAGGAGATTCGATGCATCTTTCGGGTATAAATAGATTACCCAGGTCATATAGAAGGGGTGTCGAGAGGAAAGCTCAGGAGGCGTGAATCAAGAGTTTTCAGAACTCTGTTGTTGTTGCTGCTGCTGCTCGTGAAGAACAGGGAAACAACGACGGTTTCTTCAACTGGTTGTAACAGTTTGTTCAACTGGTTTGCAACATTTATCATCGTTGTAGCAGTTTCTTCAACTGGTTTGCAACATTTACTTTCATTGTAACAGTTTCTTCATCCTCTTCTGCAACATTTATCTTCAGATTTGTAACGATTATCTTCATCATAACAGTTGAGAGTTTAAACAGTCGGTCTGTAACGCACCTGTGCTGTTGCAAATTTCCTGTTTCATTATTTTCTCTTCTTGTAAACACTTTTTGAGCCATGAATACATATTTTGAGTGTGTTTTCGACATGATGAGTTAAACCCCAACACTGGGACGACGGAGGAGGCCGAACTTCATACATGGGTAAATTTGTTTTATTCTTTTTTATGACTTTTGCACTAAAATTAATTGAAATACGATTTGATTAAATTGGTTGTCATTTGATTAGATGGGTCATGCTTAGCTTAGGTGATTTAATGTCCCATGCTTAACATTTACAATCAATGTTTTGAGAATCTACCTTGGCAAAAATAGAGTCCATGTTTATATTTCTTGAGCTAAAATTGTTGAGAATAAATAAGTGAACCTTACATTATAAAGATTGGCTAAATCCTTAGTCCCAGTACCTCTCGCCCATTGTTAAATATCTTTGTATATATTTATTTAGTATTTTAAAAAACTTTAATCTCTACAAATCCGAGTGAACGACAACCTCATTTCTTACCACTATCTAAAATTACATCACATACTAGGTACGCAAACAAGGTTCCCGGACCTGAATCATTACAAAACAGTTCGTATAACGCTTATCTTTTCAACTTCGTAGATATGACATCGACATAATCTTATGAATGTTATTGTGATTATGTGTATAGGTAAAGGTGAAGATTTAATCCTAGGAAACAATGTTTTACATTTGTTTAAAGAAAGTACATTCATGAACTTGTTTTATGAATCGAAAGGGAAATCACTAGGCTTATTAGTATTATTATTCATTCCAAATCTTTGGATTACCAATATGTGTGAGATGGTAGAACCGATCATAACTTGTTATGTATCTTGGTATAACTAATCACAATGCCTGACTTATAATTTGGTATGACTAGTTTTTATTAATTGGCGTAACCGATCCTAAGTAATCACCTGAGATGGTATGATCAATATTTGTAATTGGTGTTACCGATCCTAGTAATTGGTGTGACCGATCACAAAAGGGTCGTGTAATCGATCCTTGTAATTTGTGTAAACGGTCCTAGTAATTGGTGTAGCCGATCCTGGTAATTGATGTAACCGATCCTAGTGACTGGTGTGACAGATCACAAGTATATGGTAACAGGTCCTGGTAATTGACTTAACCTATCCTTGTAATGTGCATTTACTAATTGGAAATTTTTTGTTGAGAGATTTCGGAAAATATTGGACAAAGCATTTCCTGGAATAATGAAAACCGAATGGGCATTTATTGCATATCTTGAGAATACTTTCAGTTTTGGAAATTCCTTGGTGTCCAAACATCCTTGGTCTATAAATACCTAAGTTTGCATTTCTAGCAAACTATCCTTAGAGCCATGCAAACTTCATCTTTTTGTTGTTTCTGGTGGAGTCGTTTATCCGGAGAGAAAAGTACCCTAATTAGGCGAAATCTCTTACGACCGCTCGTTTAAAGACTTATGTGGTATCAAGAAGCTCTACGAGTACCGTTGGTGGGAAACTAGATAATTGCAGTTTATTAGTTTTCGATTGATTTGATTGACTAACGATTATTGAACTTTGATTGCACCTAGTTTGTTTATTCTTGAGAATCTTCTCTTCTGATATAAGATTCACTCAAACTAGATCGAAGTGTTGACGAGATCTTTAGAACTGTTTTTAGATCTAAAGACATCTTGTGATAATCCATTGTTAACAGACTCCGTTCTGCGCGTGATTGATCACAAGAGATTCAGGTGGTGGTGTGCAGGTTTAATTGAATATTAAAGAAGATTTGAAGACAAAGAAGATTTCTTTTTGGTTTCTCATATCTTTGTGTAGCACAAACCTTAATCGGCTGGGATCCAACTAGAATCGGATTTATTCAATTGATTAGTTGCGTGAGATTGGTAACACCTAATAGTTCTCTTGAGATCTATTTTTATTGTTACAAATCCGAATCTTATTACTTAGGTAATAGAGATTGGATTGATCTAACCAGGCAAAGGAGTTTATTAGTTTAAAGGGAAGAGCCTTTGCATATGACTTGAGATATTTTTATCTGGAAAGAATCAATAGAGTTGTTACTAAATAGATTTGTTGTTCCTTTACTGTTTGGAATACGATCCAAAGGAATTGTTCCAGTGCGTGCACTTATTGAATGTCGGAAGCACAGGGATACTGAAGAAACTAAGTGAACTAGGGTTAGTTGCTTGGTCTCAACTATACGAAGTTGGTTTAGATTTTGTATAGCGGCTTAATTCTGAGAGTATTCAATTCTTGACTGGGTCCCGGGGTTTTTCTGCATTTGCGGTTTCCTCATTAACAAAATCTTGCTGTGTCTTTTACTTTTTTATTTCCGCAATTATAATTAGAAGTAAAATACACAAACGTTAACTACACTTTACTTGATAGTGATCCTATAGAGTTTGGTTAAGTCCGAACCTATTATCAAGTAATCACACTTTGATTGTTGTATTATCTCGATCTCGTATCCATAGACGATCACACAAAGTGTGAATACCGATTTGTCATATTGTCTCGACTTTGTCCATAGACAATCACTTTTGGTAAGAGGACTTATAGGTGGATAAATAAAAGATTGTGGTGTATTTGGGTACCCTCGTCTTTTCACACACAAATCATGTAAGATGTTTCAAGGCAATTTCCACATGATCATCTTTTGACTTAATATTTAGTTTCCAACAAATAAATTGTTTCCAACTAAACTTGTCAAGAATAATAATGAACATAGTTAAAGAAAAAGGCTTCCAACACATATTTCGAGAAATGGATAAGCGAGATAAACTCTGTTCGAAATATCAAATGTATAATGTAAATTTTATATAGTTATACGACTTAGTCTCATTAGGAGATAGAATAGAATAGACCACATACCTTTTGTTTATGAAGTTCCTCCAAGCTCTCCTCAGTAGATCTTCGTCTTCAATCGATGAACGCCATGAAGTCTAAAGCTCAACTACACATTCTATCCTAATCCGATACATAGCTATAAGTATACTAGAAATCAATATTATATTTTTGATCAACTAAACTTTACAAACAAGCTTGAGATAGCAACGCTTGAGAGTTCGACCGAGAAATACTCTAACATATATGAAATATTAGCTCGATTCACGAGAACGTAAAGGCACAAATATTTCATAAGAATTTTGCAATAAATAAACTAATAATGATTACATACTGCAAGTTCATCTTCCAACAACTCTAGAATTCAAATAAATCAATCTAAAAACATGCAAGATGAAAAACGTTGGAAATAACTATGTGTAATCACAATTCAAAAAATGGGGGTCTAACAACCTCACCCAATATTTCGCTTAGCAATCTGTATGGACTAACTCCAATATACTTTCAAGAGAATCAACTAGACAGTTAGACTCAATCTTAAGAAAAGTATATCAAAGAGTTATATCTCAATCTCTCAATTCAATCCGTAATCAAACAAATAATAATTTGCGAGCCTGATTAAAATAAGAGAGATAACTTGAACGGTACCATAGACCAATGTTCAAGGATCAATCAATTTCAATCAACAACCAAAGGTTGGATTTACCAATTGATCGACTCAACGCACAACCTGTGATATTTACAATAATATAACAAAATATAATGCGGAAAAGAAATAACACAGACACCAGAAGTTTTGTTAATGAGGAAACCGCAAATGCAGAAAACCCCCGGGACCTAGTCCAGATTTGAACACCACACTGTATTAAGCCACTACAGACAATAGCCTACTACAAAGCTAACTTCAATCTGGAATGTAGTTGAACCCTAATCAATCTTACACTGATTCAAGGTACAGTTGTGCTCCTTACATCTCTGATCCCATCATGATACTACGCACTTGATTCCCTTAGCTGATCTCACCCACAACTAAGAGTTGCTACGACCCAAAGTCGAAGACTTGATAAACAAATCTGTATCACACAGAAAAGTCTATTGAATAGATAAATCTGTCTCCCACAGATATACCTAAGAGTTTTTGTTCCGTCTTTTGATAAATCAAGGTGAACAGGAACCAATTGATAACACAGACTTATATTCCCGAAGAACAGCCTAGAATTATCAATCACCTCACAATAATCTTAATCGATTAACGAAACAAGATATTATGGAATCACAAACGATGAGACAAAGGTGTTTGTGACTACTTTTCTATCTTGCCTATCGGAGATATAAATCTCAATCCAATCTTACGGTTGCACTCAATCACGATAGAAACAGCAAGATCAGATCACGCAACTACAGAGAAAATAGTTGGGTCTAGATTCACAATCCCAATGAAGTCTTTAAGTCGTTAACCTACAGGGTTTCATGAAAAACCTAAGGTTAAAGGAGAATCGACTCTAGCTTATACAACTAGTATCACACAGGAGGTGTGGGGATTAGGTTTCCCAATTGCTAGAGTTATCCTTTATATAGATTTCAAATCAGGGTTTGCAATCTAAGTTACCTTGGTAACAAAGCATTCAATATTCACCGTTAGATGAAAACCTGATTAGATTCAAGCTCATATCTTTCAACCGTTAGATCGAACTTAGCTTGTTATACACAAATGAAATATAACTTCATTTAGGTTTGAGTAACCGTACCTAAACGTGTACACTTAGTCGGTTCAACAATAGTTAACCAATGGTTAGCCATATGAGCACTTTCATATCAACCTTATTCATCTTTACCATAACTAGTTCAAATGACTCAAATGAACTAGTTAGAGAGTTGTTCAATTGCTTAGATCTCATAGAAGTATACAAGACACAATCGAAGCAAAATCGATTTTGATTCACTCGAATCAATTCATGAACATTATAGCCACGGTTTGCAAAGATTGCATTCCTTATTATATAAATGTTTTAGTTCATGAACAAACAGATTTTAGAAATTAACCTACTTAAGTATGCAAACGGGTACGCGTACTTAAGTAACCGGATTGAGTTTGTTTTTCACTTCCAAACTCCAGCAGAAATTCACGGATGTGAAACTTCCGCCAGTATGCGTACGGGTACGCATACTTTCCCGAATTTCCAACAACCACCAGTACGCGTACGGGTACGCATACTTTGGGTTCCCGGTTTTGTACTTTTACACAAATGTGAGAAAACACTATGTTTATATCCAAACATGGTTACATGTTCTAACTTTCATTTCAATCATTGAAACTTTCTTAGAGGATGTTCAAATAGTCGTTATTCACAAACTATTTTCATCAAAGCGATTTTCAAGTTATTGAAATAATCAACATGACTTTCGTCACGAGTAAAGATGAACTTGGCTAAAGCGAAAGCTTACCAACACATATTTCGATAAATAGATAAGCGAGATAAATTCGGCTCGAAATAGCAAATTTGTATAATTGAAGTCTATATAGCAATACGACTTTTGTCTCAAAATAGGAGATAAAATAGATAGACTTTTGAGTAATAGATAAATTCAAGTATCCACATACCTTTTGTTGATGAAGTTCCACAAGTTTCCTTGAGTATTTCTTCGTCTTCATTCGATGAACGCCGTGGAGTCTACGGCTCAACTACACTTACTATCCTAATCCGAGACTTAGCTATAAGTAGACTAGAAATCAAGACTTATAGTTTTGGCAACGAAACTTGACAAACAAGCTTGAGATAGCAACGCTTGCGAGTTCGACCGAGCAGTTCTCTAACAACAATCTTTGCAATTACCAAACCCTTGTTATCCTTCTCAAGAATAAAAATTCTCAAAAGAAGTTTCCTAGTATTTAAAGTCTTTGAAGAATTCCTTATCATATCCAAACTCCTTATCAATGACTGGCAAATGAACGTACGGTTCATGAATGAAAGAGTTAGTTCCTGCAAACCTGGTAGGCTATTGATTGCAAAAAGCATCTTGTAGTTTGAGAGATTTCTGTAAAATCTTCTTTAGTTCCTGCACTTCCTTCTTGGTTTTCTTAAGTTCTCCCAAAAGATTTTCAAACCTTTTATGATTCTTCCTTTTCCTCTTAAGGGAAGAGACCAGAGGAAGAGACATCTCTTTTTCCTTGTTAGTTGAAACAGTATCAACAACCATTGGAGCACAGGTTTCACGAGAAGATGTCGTGCTTGGAGCCTCCGTGATGCGTAAGAACTAAAAAATGGATTTGTGAAACACAAATGTATGGCTCAACAGGCAACGCTTCTTATGAAAGAGATATGAGTCTTGAAGAAGAAGACATTTATCATGCAGGATTTCAAAACTTATAAAGGTTTATGCACTGGAACATAAAAAACCTAAAATGGAATGAAAATGTCATTTTTATCCCTTTCCAATATCATTACTTGAGACATAGAAAAGGATGAACAAATATAGGTGGATATCCAAGTAATAATATTCAATTTTGATCCTAATCCCTAATGTGCAAAGTTATTATCTCTACCAAGGGCACATGAGATAAGATGCACTAATTGTGTTGAGGTGATCACTTGATTGCTCACCACAAGATTCCTGCACGGAATTTACAATATCCTTCAAAACGGAATGTTTAGTTCGGACTCTTCTCTTTGTTTGAGATTTTTATTTATCCTTTGTGTTAGAGCATTGCTCGGTTGAACCCACCAAGCGTTGGTATGTCAAGTTTGGTTGTCATATTTTAGTGAATCAAAACTCATTTAAAGAGTCGCTTGATTATGCACTAGAGTCAACTTCGTATGGGTTAAACTAGAAAGACTAGGATATAAGACATACAAGTATTACTCGAAGACTTGAAGAATGTGAAGAAGTAAAGAGCTACATCGACGACATCATCCTTCCTCTTGAGGTTAGTAATATTTTGACTTGAACTGTTTCATTCCTAACGTATCTTTCAAGTCGTGCTATATTGAAAACATAACTTCAAAGCTGTAAATGATTATACTCTAGTTAAACATAGTATTAAGGAATTATAATACGAAGTATAACGCTTATCTTTTGAACTTCGTATATAAGACATCGACATAATCGTATGAATGCTATTGTGATTATGTATATGGGTAAAGGTGAAGATTTCATCCTAGGAAACAATGTTTGCATTTGTTCAAAGGGAGTACATTCATAAACTTGTTTTGTGAATCGAAAGGGAAATCGTTAGGCTTATTGGTATTGTTATTCATTACATATCTTTGGATTACCAATACGTGTGAATTAGTAGAACCGATCATAATCTATTATGTATCTTGGTAAAACTATTCACAGTGCCTGACTTATGTATTGGTATGACTTTTATTAGTGCAACCGATCCTAAGTAATCACCTAAGATGGTATGATCGATATTTGTAATTGGTGTGACCGATCCTAGTAATTGGTGTAACCGATCCTAGTAATTGGTGTGACCGATCACAAAAGAGTTGTGTAATCGATCCTTGTAATTGGTGTAACCGGTTCCAGTAATTGGTGTAACCGATCCTAGTAACTAGTGTGACCGATCACAAGTAATACCATGAGTATATGGTAACCGGTCCTGGTAATTTATGTAACCGATCCTGGTAACTGATGTAACCGGTCCTAGTAACCATATGGAGGTAGAACCGATCCTTGTGTTTGGTAGAACTGTAAACCCATGATTGTTGATTTGATATTTGATCAATCACATAGTTCTTGGAAATCAGATGAACCAATTCTAAACTCGTTTGGAAGTGTGGTAAATAGGTTCCAAGATTGTAAATATGAAAAAGGATTTACAAAGAAAAAGATGTCGACATACTTTGAACATGTTCAGTAATTCTTATCTTTTATTGTTCAAAGATATTCCTTAATAACTCAAGGAGATCCAGGACCGAAATAAATTAAGAATCTTTTAATTAAGGTTATTAATTTTACATGCTTTTAATTACCAGCAATTAAATGCATATCTCTGGAAAATAAAAATTAGTAATGTGCATTTACTAATTGGAGATATTCTAGTGAGATTTCGGAAGATATTGGACAGAGCATTTCCAGGAATTATGAAAACCGATTTGGGCATTTATTGCATATCTTGAGAATATTCGGTTTTGGAAATTCCTTGGTGTCAAAACATCCTTGGTCTATAAATACCTAAGTTTTCATTTCGAGCAAACTAATCCTAAGAGCCAGCAAAACTACCTTGTTGTGTTGTTACTGGTGGAGCCGTCTATTCTGAGAGGAAAGTAACCTAATTAGGCGTAATCTCTTATGACCACTCGTTTAAAGACTTATTTGGGATCAAGAAGCTCTACGAGTACCGTTGGTGGGAAACTAGATAATTGCAATGGTATTAGTTTTCGATTGATTTGATTGACTAACGGTTGTTGAACTTTGATTGCACCTAGTTTGTTTATTATTGAGAATCTTCTCTTCTGATATAAGATTCACCAAAACTAGATCGAAGTGTCGACGGAATCTTTAGAACTGTTTGTAGATCTAAATACGTCTTGTGATAATCCATTGTTAACAGACTCCATTCTGTGCGTGATTGATCACAAGAGATTCAAGTTATGGTGTGCGGGTGTTTATTGAAGATCTAAGAAGATTTGAAGACAAAGAAGATTTCTTATTGGTTTCATAATCTTTGGTGTGTACAAAACTTGATCGGTTGGGATCCAACTATAATCGGTTTATCTTTGATAGATTTGATTGATTAGTTGCGTAGATCGACATCACTATGTAGTATCTTGGTAGACTCTATATTGGTTGATTGATTAGTCTAAACACGGCTACTTTGGTAGTTGTTGAATAGATAGATCTAGAACCCGAAAAAGAAGTTTATTGGAATAAACAGAAGAGCCTTTGTCATACTCATATCATGGAGATTGAATAGAGTTGTTACCGAACAGATTTGTTGTTCCTTTACTGTTTGGAATACGAACCAAAGGAATTGTTCCAGTGCGTGCACTTATCGAATGTCAGAAGCGCAGGGATACTGAAGAAACTAGGTGAACTATAAGTTTAGTTGCTTGGTCTCAACTATACGAAGTTGGTTTAGATTTTGTATAGCGGCTTAATTATGAGAGTATTCAATTCTGGACTAGGTCCCGAGGTTTTTCTGCATTTGCGGTTTCCTCGTTAACAAAATCTTGCTGTGTCATTTACTTTTGTTTTCCGCAATTATAATTGTTGTTATTATAATTTAAAGTAAATTACACAAACGTTAATTCCATATTACTTTATAGTGATCCTATAGAGTTTGGTTAAGTCCGAACCTATTATCAAGTAATCACACTTTGATTGTTGTATTGTCTCGATCTAGTATCCATAGACGATCACACAAAGTGTGAATACCGATTCGTTGTATTGTCTCAACTCGGTCCATAGACAATCACTTTCGTTAAGAGGACTTATATGTGGAAAAGTTTTAGATTGAGGTATATTTGGGTACCCTGGTCTTTTAACTTTGAATTAATCAATCTCTTAGAAGACGAAGAGTTAACTTTGTGTACCTCAGGATTAGACTTTTAAACAAGTTTAAGCGCCTTTGCCAACCGACTAGACCTCCGTTGCAGTTTGTTGACATACCTTAGTTTATGTTTGTACTTGAAACATTGTTTGATTCTGTGACCTTTACTGGTACAATAAGGACATGTCGAATTGGAAATAGTTTCAGGAACACCTTTAACGGCTAAACACAGGGTACCTGAAACATTATAAAAATTCTCATTAGTATACGAAAAATCCATAACACCCTCCAATGATTTTGATGAAGAATCATCAATTAAACTGTCAAGATTGATATGAGTAATGCTACAATTATGAAAAATTGACAATTTCAACCAAGAGTGCTACACTTGTATCTTCTTCCTCTTCGTAATTGTAATGATTAGAGGTCTCATCAAGTGTCGCAACCAAACTCTTGTTGCCAGTGTATTTTTTTCGATTTGGACACTCATTGGCAAAGTGACCGAATCTTTTTACACTTGAAGCACTGTGGCATATCCTCGTCGTCAGTGTCGTTGGAATCTCTGTTTTTAGCTTAAATACGATTATGCGGCTTAGCTGACATTGGAGATTTGTCTCTGGAGAATCGTTTATTTCTCTTCCTAAGAAGTTCTCTAAACTATCTTGTGATCAGAGAAACTGAGTTATCACGATCTTCATCTAAAAAATCAGGATCAACATGATCATCTCCAGAGTTGTCAACACTTTTACTTTTTAGGGTTCTAGTGTTTTTCAGTTCCTTGAACGCAATATCCTTTCCACCTTTGAATTGTAGTTCATGATCAAAGATCTTAAACTTTCCAACAAGAGTGTTCCTCAAAAGTGTATCAAGGTTATTTCCTCCCATGATGGCATGTTTCTTAGACTAGTATCTTGCTGGTAAAGATCGGAGAATTTTCATCACAATGTCCTTTTGGGAGATAGTCTTACCTAATGCAAAATAAGCATTAACAATACTAGACACCTTTTGATTAAATTCCTCAAATGAATCCTCAACATACATACAGAGGTTTTCCCAGTCAGAAGTTCGGTTTTGAAGCCTATCATATTTCTCTAAGGTATCTCCTTCAAATACGGTTTCTAAGATATCCCAAGCATCTTTAGACTTAGTACACGAGGTCACATGGTGCTAAAGATCAGGTGGTACGTTTATCGAGATTGCACTCCTATCCATATAGTCAGACTGCTTCAAATACAAACTTATTAGGTTTTAACGTATTTGCCTACTCTGATACCAATTGAAAACACTGGGGGTACCAAAATACACCACCAAATTTTTCGTAGGCAATCTATATGGACAAACTCAACACAATTCCGAGAGTAAAAACTCAATCAAAGAAAGTGTCTAGAGTTATATCTCTCTCTCTCTCTCTCTTATTGTTAGAACATTTACATAATTGAATCCGTGAACCTAACTACAAAGAGAGCTCTTGGACGGTACCAAAGACCAATATCCAAGGATCAATCAAGTCTTATCCAACAAACAATGTTGGACCTATCTATTGTGATTGATCAAACACACAACCTATGATATTTCAATTATAAAGATAAACAATATAATGCGGAAAAAGAAATAAAATAGATACCAGAAATTTTATTAACGAGGAAATCGAAAATGCATAAAACCCCGGGACCTAGTCCAGATTGAACACCAAACTATATTAAGCCGCTACAGACACTAGCATACTACCAATTAACTTCATTCTGGAATGTAGTTGAGCCCGAACAAAGTCTCTCACTGATTCAGGTACAATCGCGCTCCTTACGCCTCTTGAATCCCAGCAGGACTGTGCGCAATTGATCCCCTTAGATGGTCTCACACCAACTTAGAGTTGCTCCAACTCAATTGAAGACTTTAAACCAAATATGCCTCCCACAGATTAAGCCTATGATTAATTTCCTGATTTACGATCTAAACGGATGATCAGATCAAACGAAAGATCAAGGTGATGGAAATCGATAGCAACTTGACAAAAGTCTGGCTATCCTCAAAATACGGACTTATGCAACCTGAAGTGCAGCCTAGATTATTATTAACCTCACAAGTATAAAACTTGCAGAATCAACAAAGTTTGAGACGAAGAGAACTTTGATGATTACTATCTATCTTGATCGTTGAAGCAAGGCTCTACAAATAATCAAGATCAGGATACTCGAGTTATCAAGATAAAAGATAACTGGACCTGGCTTTACAGATCCCAATGAAGTCTTTGTAATCGCTAAACCCTAAAAGGGTTTCTGGAGAGGACGACTCTAGATACAACTAGGACACACCAAAAAGTAGTGTCAGGATTCAAAGATTCCAGTTGCCAAGATTTCCCTTATATAGACTTCAAAGCCTAGGATGCTTTAGGTTTAAGCTAAGATAGCTTTGGAACCAAGCAAATAATATTCACCGTTAGATGAAAGCTTTGAATCTTATTCACATATACAAGATATACACTCTGGTTAGGTAAACCATAACCGAACCGTGTAGAAAGACTATGTTCAACACGGTTAGCCGAAACTAGCAGATTTGAACTTTAAAAGCTTAACACTCATTTTCATGTTCACTCAGACATAATATTGAGTCACAATCATGTGATGAAATGAGTCTAGTGTTGATTAGATAATTGATCAAAAGCAAATCATTTCATATAAATAATTTAATTGCAACTGAATCATAATCGACATAGTTGGTAAATGTATAAGGTACAATTACTTGAATCGTTCGTGAGTCGTTTGAGTCACAGTACGCGGACGGGTTTGCAAACTTATAAGCAATAACCGAGTTTCGGAGTTGACAGAACTTTTTTAGTTCACGTACCGGTTTGGGTACTAAACTGGTTCTAGAACATAAAACTGTAATGGCTCGAATACCGATTTGATTACTTTAACCCGGTTCCCTTACCACAGTTCCAAAGTAGTTTGCATACGAATATGCATACCTATCCGGATCACAAAACAAATAGATTTTCTTGTGATATATATACGAATTTGCATATCACACAAATCTGAAAGTCGATATATAGCTACTCCGCCACATGTACGAATAAATCTAATACGGCTTCAGACATATAACAATTTTCTCAGTTTGTAAGACTGATAACACTGTCTTGTATTCCGGATATAGTAGTTCTATATTTCTCTAAATCAATTCGAAACATTCTTGAATAACATGAATGACACATATCACAGTTCCAGGCTATTTTCGAATTATAAAATTGAATCATGATTTGGTTCCGAACAATACATTGTCTCCACCGAAATTTGATCAAGTATTAACAAATGTTCATTAAGCTTAGTCAATATATTTCGAGAAATTCGTAAACTAAATAAGTAGTTCTCGACTCGAAATTCTTGTCTATGCAAGCTAGTCTAATTAGTTATGCGACAATCGTCTCAAGGATATAAAGGTGAATATAACTTGTGAAATAGGTGGTTCAGTCTTCACTTACCTTTTGTTGATGAAGTTTTCCAAAAGCTTCGGTTGATCTTCGCCTTCAAACGGTAGAACACAAATGATGACTGGTTCGTTTCTCAACTACCTCTATCCTAGACCGAGACTTAACTAATTGTAGACTAGAAATCAAGATATAGTTTTGACAACTACATTTGACAACAAGCTTGATATAACAACACTTGTGAGTTCGACCGAGCAATGCTCTAACATGCAGTATTTTGTTCTTCGTGTTCTTCGCAACAGCAAAAAATCATTGTAACTCTTGATTCTTCGCTATTTGTTCTCTCTAAATTCTATGTAGCCCCTCTAATCACTTCCGACACCCTTTATATACTCAACAGTGCCGAAAATACTCTGTAATAACTCCAGAATAATCCATAATCACTTCTTTATCTTCTTTCAATTTACGGGAATAATTCTCATTTATCTAGGATCGGTCCAATCAGAGTAGATTAAATATATAAGCAAGTACAGTATAAGTACTGAAATATTTTATAAAATATATAGGACTCAAAGACTTCATCTGGGTGAAGCCCTTGCGCATATATACTTAAGGACAGGTCTCTGATAAAGGTTCATATGCGAATTTACAAGGATTTCCCTTGCCGAAAAAACACACCATCAACAAGAAGATAAAAGGGTAATGGATTAAAAATAATATAAAATAAAAACTAGTTTAGTCAGTGTTTGATTTTGATAGTCAACAATCAGTCTATGTACCAACCCTTGTGTTAGAGCATAGCTCGGTTGAACTCACCAAGCGTTGGTATGTCAAGTTTGGTTGTCATATTTTAGTATCAAAACTCATCTAGATTCGCTTGATTAAATTCTAGAGTTAACTTCGTTTAGGTTAGACTAGAAAGTCTAGGAATATTGAGACATACAAGTATTACTCCGAAGATCTGAAGAATGTGAAGAAGTAACGAACTACAACGATGACATCATCCTTCCACTCGAGGTTAGTAATATTGACTTGAACTGTTTCATTCCTAACGTATATTTCAAGTCGTGTTATATGGTAAACATAACTGCGAAGCTGTATATACTGTACATATTGTATATTACTCTAGTGATGTGACATGATCATAATAGTATGATCATAGTATTAAGGAATTAGACTATGAAGTATAACGCATATCTTTTCAACTTCGTAGATATGACATCGACATAATGTTGTATATATTGTTATGATTATGTGAATGGATTATGGTGAAGATTTCATCCTAGGAAATAATGTTTCACGTTTGTTTAAAGGAAGTGCATTCATGAACTTGTTTCGTGAATCGAAAGGGAAATCAATAGGGTTATTGGTCCGGCTATTCATTGAAAATCTTTGGATGACCAATATGTGCGAGTTAGTAGAATCAATCTTAACTCAGGTTATGTATCTTGGTATAACTAATCACAATGCCTAGACTTATGATTTGGTATGACCGGTTTTGATAATTAGTGTAACCGATCCTAAGTAATCACCATGTGATGGTATGATCGATCCTTGTAATTGGTGTGACCGATAAGTGTTGTTTGACCGATCCTTGTAATCGGTGTAACCGGTCCTGGTAACTGGTGTGACCGATCACAAGTAATACCATGTGTAGATGTAACCGATCCTTGTAACTGGTGTAACTGATCCTAGTGACTGGTGTGACCGATCACAAGTATTTCCATATTTAGGTATAACCGATCCTAGTGATTGGTATAACCGATTGAACCCATGTATGTGATTTGATATGATCAATCACTTAATAGTCTTGGAATACAGGCAAACCAATTCTAAACTTGTTTGGAAGTGTGGTATAACCGATTCTAAGAATGCAAATATATGTAAATATGAAATAAGGATTTGCAGTGAAAAGATGTCAACATACTTTGATCACGAGCAGTAACTCTTATCATTTATTGTTCAAAGATATTCCTTAGTACTCAAGGTGATCCTGTGCCGAAATAAATTAAGAATCTTTTAATTTAAGGTTTTTGGTTTTATATGCTTTAATTACCAACAATTAATGCATATCTCTAGAGAATAAAAAATAGTAATGTGCATTTACTAATTGGAGATTTTCTATTGAGAGATTTCATAAATATTGGACAAGCATTTATCTGAATTAGGAAAACTGAATTTTGTCATTCATTGCATATCTTGAGAATACTTTCGGTTTTGGAAATTCCTTGGTGTCCAAACATCCTTGGTCTATAAATACCTAAGTTTGCATTTCTGGCAAATTATCCTAAGAGCAAAGCAAACTTCATCTTTTTGTTGTTTCTGGTGGAGCCGTCTATCCGGAGAGGAAAATACCCTAATTAGGTGAAATCTCTAACGACCGCTCGTTTAAAGACGTTGGTGGGAAACTAGATAATTGCAGTTTATTAGTTTTCGAATGATTTGATTGACTAACGGTTGTTGAACTTTGATTGCACCTAGTTTGTTTATTCTTGAGAATCTTCTCTTCTGATATAAGATTCACTCAAACTAGATCGAAGAGTCGACGGGATCTTTAGAACTGTTTGTAGATCTAAAGACATCTTGTGATAATCCATTGTTAACAGACTCTGTTCTGTGCGTGATTGATCACAAGAGATTCAAGTGGTGTTGTGCAGGTTTAATTGAAGATTAAAGAAGATTTGAAGACGAATAAGATTTCTTATTAGTTTTCGTATCTTGTGAATTGTGTGAGACAATTATTTGATTAGTAATTAGTTCTGATATGTTATATGGAGTAAACCAAAACAAATTAACTCTCTTGGTTTCACTAATCTGCATCTATCACGTAATTAGATCAGTCAACAAGTCAAGACCACCATACTTCACATCCACATCATGATAAAGAGTCTATTTGTTAGTGGTGAATACTTCAACCCCAAAGCTCCGTTTTGGGTACCTAAAAAATCTTCTGCACATACAACAAGCACAAAACCATACAAGCAATTCAACAACCATACTCATAACTTATACACAGAAATACAAATCATCCCTCTAATTACTAATCTAACATACATATGGAGAAATTTTACCAGTCAATAACAACCATGAATCGAGAAATAAAAAATCGCCAAATTTCAAAATTAGGGTTTCGGAAAAATCACCAAATTTATAAATTAGGGTTTCGAAAATGAAAATCAAAAATCAAAGAAGGGTAAATGGATTTCATCATACTCATTTCATCGATCAAACCCTTACACTACAAAAATATTTTTGCTCGAATCGAAAAAATCATAAACCCTAAAACTACAGAGTCAGTTCGAGAATCTAAAGAATCCTAAAACTACATTTTTATCAGTGATTCAAGCAAAACATAAACCCTAAAACTATCCTTTCGAGAATCAAAAAACCAAGAACAACTTCTTACCTTCCATTGCTCGAATCACTTTCATCACCACCCATCTCCACTTCAATCGATTACACATGATCAGTTCTTCATCAACTGACCTTGAAGAGAAGAAGAAAGGGAAGAAAAATCCGAGAGAAAAGAGAGGCGCCAAGTTCTCTGAAAGTGAGCAGTTACGATTTTAGGGTTTCTTCGCTTTCTTAATATATCCTAACCCTACGCCGTACGATCACACGTGTCTCATCTATTAGGCGTTAGATCATTCTCGGGATTTATTACGCGTGTTTTATGTTATTAACGTACAATCATCCTCGAGATCGATTTAAGTTAGATTTCAAATTAACTCGAGGACAATTTTGGAATTTAATCTTTATAGAGATAAATTGGTAATTGACCAGGCTTATTTAATGTTTTTTGGTGGGACCAAAACGTGTTAACGGCGAGTTAACTCCGTTTGGACGGAAAACACTTGACGAAGGATATTTTTTAAATTCTGTTTCAAACAATGATACTTTTGTAATTAAAATATTATGAGAGGGACATTTTTGTTTAATTCCCTACTTCTTATTATCAAATTGAAAGAAATTGGTTTACAGTTTCCCAAATTTATGTTGCAGGTAGGATTCACAAATTTGTACTGGATTCAGAAATTTATGAGGTCTTCAACACGAGGATGAACGTGGAAATAAGTGAAGGCTATAATATGGAGTATACAAGTGCGGAGTGTTATTGACATGCTAATAGCATTAGTATTGTTTAAGGCTAATTAATGTGTAATGCTAAACTGTTTCTCCTATTTTCCCCCAAAATGGAAAAGGAATTGAGCGGTATATTATCGTTATCAAACTATTTTTGTTTTATTACTGATGACGAAGTTTAATACTTATCTTATTTTAAAGATGGTGTTTACCTTGAGTAGTTGCACCTGTATCGCGTAGGAGTTTAATTTATACAATTGGGTCGCAGACAAAACAACAAACTCAAATCAAACTCCCGACTTCCTATTGAAATCAAACTCTCCGTCCCACTAGGATGGACTTCCTTATTTTATGAAAATACCACGTAGGTTCTTATTTAAAGGTTGTATTAGATTTCTGCATAATAAAAGCTGCTTCTTCAAACCTTTATTAAGTTATTGGTTGTACTAAAGAAAGAATGACTATTTGGGGTTAGTGATCTTACGATGAAAGAAGCAACTCGGTTATTAGCCCTTTTTTTTTTTAAGCAACTCGGTTTAACCATAATACGTACACTATATGTTATTTTAATACTAAAAAAAGTTTGTGTGTTTTGATTTTCAGGACTTGAAATTCATAAGTCAGTGAATCCATTCGCTCATTGCTTCGACAGAGCTAAAGGAAGGCTACGTATTTCACAGGTTTGTATCCAAAAATCGAGGAGTAAAAGTTTCGGTAATAATACAGTGTATTTTTCGTTCAAGTAGTTACATTCTTTTTATGAATTGTACGTATTATTTTTTGAGTTTGTAGGCAACTGTTGGAAGAAAAGCCTGTTGTGGAAATTCAGATGATATAGTCAATGTTTGGTGCAAGGTACAACACAGTGAGAGTCCAATCTTATTGTTTTCGATTTCACCGCATGAAAATCACAACAGGTCAATTCCTCTCAACTTTGAGTTCGGGGAGGATGATGGTGAGGTTCTGTTTTCAGTTTATGGGAATTACAATGTACATCTTGCTGGTTATTTTCTTGGCAACGCTGGTGGTGGCAGTGGGGATGGTTAGTAATTACCTAACTTTCTTTGAAATACATACATAACCTACGGAAATTCTTTCTCAAAATTAATTAACCTATACGATTATGTTGAAAGCTTTAATTTTGTTTGCAGGGGGTGGTGAAAAGATAAAGGTAAAAGAAGAAAACAGCATCTAAAGATAGAGGATGCTGATGCATCTACCTGGCGCGTATTTTGCTCTAATTTAGATTTAGCGGTGTCTTACCCTTTTGGTGGACTATATCAAACTTGCATAATGTCTTTTCAAGCTAATAAATAGAAAATTAACATACCAAAATTTATTGAATTCAATTTATTCATTCTCAAAGCTATTTGCTAATGTACCAGATGCACTCAAGAACTCTTTCACCTAACATGCTTAAAGAAATTAAAGAAAGAATACATATATGCTAATTGCTTATCTTCTGAAATTATCATCGCTGTGAATAACCTTGTGAAGTTGGCGATGACGGGGTAATGCTATGCTCACAGCAGCAAACGCAGAATATGTAGATTCAAAGCAGGCACTACAAAAAGTTCTTTAGACTAGCTGCTGCATGCTTCCTATAGACTGACAATTTGTGTCACAACCATCATGACAAGGATCGCAATCCCGGTTGGAATCACCTTCATACATGAAGGTGGAGATGGCTATGAAGTCTGTGATGATATATGGCGTGACTTTACAATTTCCGTGTCACTAGACACAATTCATCCACCATGACTTTGTATTAACAATGTATGCATACCATTACGCCAGACACTTTACGGTGAATGTTAGGAATCACTTTGGCAGACATAAATGGGTGTTGATTGGTTGTGACCCAGACTAAGCAAGATTATACACTCAAAAGTAAATACATATATTACGACAGTTTGAACAGAACTTGAAACAAAGTAAAGGCCCTTGCAATTTGCAATGGTGGTAAAATAATATTCCTCGTCAGTCGGTCGGACCAGTTGATATTTTGCTTAGGAGTCTAAGACCTTAAAGATGTCCATGAATCCCAATCTATTATCATTTCTCCAACTATGTAAACTCACACTTCTCCAACTATGTAAACTCACACTCATTGCAATATCAAGGAAAAACATTAAGGAGTTTCATAAGACAAAATCCAATACATTGCTAAAGAAGTACACAGACATGGCCAGAACGCATTGGCAGAGACCACTTCAACAAGTAACGTTTCTACTAATAAAACAGAAAATGAAACAACCCTAACTAAGAGTTATACTATCAAAGCTTGAAAATCACACACTAAATTTTCATTTCCACCAACACATTACACAACATGTATATAAACGAGAACGAGATTCTTAAAGTTGATAGCATAAATATTACTAGTGTTTCAACATCAAAGTTACGGAACACATATCTTGACAAAACATGACACTAAAATTAAACACTTGATCAGAGTTTCGAGATGTCAAAGTTACAAAAAGACCGGAAGATAGCACCTAACCATAATCTCTCATTTAATAAAAAGTTTCAAAATGGTAAGACCCAAGGTAATTACACCCACCCCCACCCCAATGTGGACAGCTTTGGACTTGTTTATGGTCGAGATACATCTTGAAATGCAGTTGGAATTATAATGATTCAATTGCTTGCTTACTTCATGATATCGGTATTTGCGTAGATGCCCACACTTTGATTCACCTAGCCTTCTGAACATATCAACTACTGATTGGTAATCCACGGCATCTATAATAAATATTTCCTTTTCAACAAGATGTTCAACATCTTTTTCCGTGGTGATGAGATTCTTCATAAATGCCACATATGAGGTTATTGGTTGTACCCTTTTATGGACTTCAATGTCCATAAATCCAATAAACACCATTTCCGCCACTTTGAGGTTCAAATGAACCTATGGGATCACCAAGTAACTGGCATCTCTCACGTATATATCCAGAAAGTGGCCATCTCCTTTCCTTACACCCATCCCACGGTCTCTTAAGGTACCTAAGTTCTTAGTTGGTACAGTGGAAGTCTCTCCTACTGCAACCATTCTATCCTCCCTATGAATGGTATATCTCCAAGCCCATTCTAGAATGTTTTCTCCATTGATTGTGGGAAAAGTTTGAAAAGTATCAACTCTTGGTAGAAGTGGGTGGAGGAGCCTTGCAAGCTCCTCCATGAATGAAACATTTCCATCCTTGGGAATCATGCAAGTGAACAACACGTTAATTGCGTGCAAGGGAATTTGATTACTAGGTTGAAGGATGTCACACCCGACATCCCTATAATCGCCTATATCTAGGATGGATTTGTAGAGTGCTCCAACTCCAATGTCTCTTGATTTCATAAACAATTCTAAGATGCAAAGGCAATCACGAGCGAGGTTAACATTCAATGTAGCTTTGTAGGCATCAACGTTACTTACATCAGGAGTTAGGGAATCCATGAAATCTTCAAATGCTTGTGTAGGCTCACCAACTTTTGCACCACATGTTTCCATTGTCCATGCTTCTGGTTCGTGATATACTGGGCCAATGGCTAGGTATAATGGACCGCACTGGACTTCAAAATTAGTGGAGTAGATAGAAAATTTTCTCACGGGGTATTGAGGTTCCTACAAGAGAACAAAACAGAGAAAATCAATATACCAAGATTTTCAAAAGAAAGGTACACCCTTTTGCCCAATTGCCATCTTGTTCTTAGATTGTATAGTGACTATGAAACACAAAAGCATATTATAGAGTTGTTGCTTGCTATTGCCTATTTATATTTACAGGTGTAGGCTGTCCAGATATGGAACTAGGTTTTTTCTGAATGGGGAAAAGTCACTTTACAACATGCCTCTATTTCTATTTATGTATTAGAGTGGTCTATTTATGCATTAGAGTAGTCTCAGAATCTCGTTGTCTGGCTGAACTGTGTATTTACTCCATGAAATTAATTTTTGTTAGTATGTATTTCCTTTTCATAATGATCACAGAGGATTTTTTTCAAAAATAAAAAAACCATGAAACACAAAAGCATCGATGATAAAAATTTCTTTCCTCCAATTATAGCGAAAACAATAATGTCGAAAAAGTGTGACGATGAAATATCTTGAAACCCTACAAGTTGGCATTTGAAATCTTCATGATTTTTTAGTACAAATAGAAGCCCAAATCTTCCTGATTATTTAGTACGAATAGAAACCCTAGAATGGAAAATAATTGAAATCCTTTTAATTTTGAAAGGCCTAAAAAGTAAAAGTGAAAACCCATGAGATTAAAAATCACAAAATGGATCAGAAGATATTACATACATATCTTTGGGATTAAACTAATTATTTGACAACCCAAGCCCAAAATTTATAGGCTAAGCTTCCACTAAAATTAAATCCCAAAAATATGTGTAGTAATAATAATAAATATGTATGATACTTACAGTAAAGAAAAACAATATTTAGTATGATAAAAAACTATGAAGTTTGAACTATGATAATAAATATGTATAATAATAAGTTGAAATGAAGTTTGAACGATGTAAAGAAAACTATGTATGATACTGACAGTCACAGACGTCATTTTTCTAACCCACCAAGAAAGTACAAATCACCACCAAGCAAGGTCTTAGCTAAGATCTGTTTGATAGGAAAAACAATATTTAGTTAGCAGTAGTAATGGATTAGAAGAGGAAAAGAGAAGTATTGAAGCATTGAATCAACAGAGATTAAGAAGAAGAAGAAGGAAGAACATAACTTTTGTTCTTATTTTTCTTAGAGATGGGGAGGAGGCTGCTTAGTCCTTTAAAATTTGTGAGCAATAACAATCTTTGTATTGTTCAAAAATAGAGAAACAAAAAAAAACAAAAGCAGAAAAGAAAGTAGTCCTTTAGGGTTTCCATTTTAGTGCAAACATGTTTATGATGCACTCTGTTGTTTTTTCTGTATATGATGCACTCTGTTGGTTCTGTAACTTGTTATGGTTTTTGGATGTTTGTCCACTTGTTACTGTTAGTAATTCAGTAGTCCAAAGCCAAATATACCCGTGAGATAAAATCAGTCAACGGTCAATTACAGTCAACAATCTATCTACTCTATAACGTTGGGACACATATACATCACGCAGACAGCCAAACGGTTCAAACTAATAAATAAATGAATTTATTTATTTATTTTATTTTATTTTGATAAATGAAAAGAAAAAAAAAATACATATATGTATATAATAGTAAACTATTAGTAAAATTGCTTCAAAAAGGAAAAAAATATTATAAAACAAAACATTTTAATGTAAAAGTAAAAAAGTAAAAATAAATAAATAAAACATTTCAAGATAGAAATAAAATTGCTTCAAAAGTAGAAAAAAATATTAAAAGTGAAATGTCTTGTCTTCCATAATTCCTCTAAGCTCCTCCCAAGGAACTCAGGGTCTTTTCGTTTAACAGCTTCAACCTTATTTTGATAGTTTGTTTCTGGATAATCTTCTTGGCCATACACAAATGAAATGGCTTCTATTGTTTATAGCCACGTCTTTATCGTCCATAATCCATGTAGAATCACTTTTGTTTGTGATTACCAAAATACCATATAAATGTTTCCTCCTC
Organism: Papaver atlanticum; assembly: GCA_023531105.1. NCBI lineage: Eukaryota > Viridiplantae > Streptophyta > Magnoliopsida > Ranunculales > Papaveraceae > Papaver > Papaver atlanticum. The sequence goes on along the minus strand of JAJJMB010017528.1, from coordinate 2,349,149 downwards.
ATCACCATTTTATTTTATTCATTTCCTTATCTGTCTCACCAGGTCGTTGGGCACACGTGACGTGAGAAATCATCGAGCATACTATATGTGAGTTTCATGAGAATTCCAAAGTCACATCCTTTAAGAAATAATTATGGAGCCTTCAAGCACACTCTCTTCCAGTGAGACCTGTATTTCTATGGTTGTTGATAACCTCACAACTAATAAGGAAGGTGAAAATTCCTATCAGAAGAAAGGTCCATTCATTAAATGGAAGAACAAGAATATGAAGAAGCTAAAAGCAAACTATTATATGAAGATTTGCAACCATTCTTAAAGAAATTAAGAAGACTAAGATGGAAATGCAATCACGTAAAAGTACACTGCAAAAATCTATCGAGATTCAAGAAGCACTTTTCAAACAACAGTATAACGGGTTGGAAAATATCAAAACCCTCAATCGTGAACCATGTGTTCCAATGTCGTTAGCTGACGATGAGTTCGGAAATGATGATGAATTCTTCAAGGATTTACTTGTAGGAATTTATTCTTATTTTTTAAGGTGGAACACTAGCTTTTGAAATAATTTATTTATGTGTTTTGCATTAGCTACTTCTAATATTATCATCTTTCAATTATTAAAGTTTATTTAATTAAATTTTACTTTGGAGATAATTGCACTGCCTAATCTTTATCGATTATTACGAGTATTGCTTACTTTATGAGATTTGTTCTTTCCTATCATATTTTTGGCGATTAGAACGGATATATCATATGTTGTAACACCTACACTTTTCACATGGCGCATGCTCAAAGGTGCGTCATGGCACGAGATGAAGCTTCATCTCAAGCTTACGCTGTGTGGTAAGAGGAATATTAGCTTAGGGACAATATCACGCCACTATGACGCATTGCGTAGGCCATATTGGCTAAGGGACAACATTGCACAACAATGGTGCTCACCCCAGTTGGGTGGCTGGCCTTGAAAAATGTTTCGCCTCTATGGCGCATTACACAAGCTGCATTGGCCTAGAGCCAATATTGCACCACAATGGTACATCATGTTAGAGCAAGATGGCCGAGGCAATATAGCGCCATCATGGCGCAAAATTGAAGTTGGACTATGGGCCAAAACATAGTAACGCACCAACATGGCACATCACGAAAAAATTCCTTGGTAACGTCCATAAATAGTGAAGCAAGCACGTCAAAGTGCTCCCCGACTTTTATTTGTAGAAATGTCAATAAAACACACACACACACACACACATATATATATAGGGGTAGTTGGTTGAAGGTACGTTAAGGAGGAATGTACCTTAAGCTTTATAGCTGAGCTAGTAAAGCTTATATGATACAGAAATATCATTGTGGCGCATGGCTTAGCCAGGAGATCTTTATGATGCTTAGGCATCATTATTGCGGTGTTATGAACTAGTGACCCACCACGTACGACACGAAAAAATATATCCAATGATTCACATTCCTGCACATCATTTGCAAAGGACCGTTTGGCCTATACGTATTAAGCATATTACTTGGCCTTTGGCCTTGCAATAAGAATTGGCTTTAGTTGCTTGTCCCGACATGTATGAACTTCGATCGGTGTTTGATCCCTTGAAGGTACGAAGTAGGGTATGTAGCAGCCACAATGAGTTGCACCATTGATGGTCCAGCACCTTGTCGCTCATATTATCTAATTGCGAGATGATTGCAGCACATTGGCATCTCATATCATCTGGCACGACAATGCGATGCAAGAGATGGTTGCTGCTACACTTGATGAGGTAGATGCATGCCATTCACTGGATGCTCATACTGCATATCAAACTACACATAGGTTGCATATACACCAACTGCGCATTGGGCATGTTCAGGAAAGTAAGCTGTATCAGTATGCAAGTTAACATACCTTGCATAAGCCCTTGGCATCATAAGAATGATGCAAGGAAAGTACGACATGAGCCTGACTGATACACCCTTTGTTAGAGCACTGCTCGGTCGAACTAGCAAGTTTTTCTATCTCAAGCTCGTTGTAAATGTTAGTAGTACAAAACTATATCTTGATTTATATTCGACTAAAGTCAAGTCTCGGACTAGGATTAGAGTATGGTAGTTGAGTATCAGACATCACTAAATAACCGTCGAAGATTGAAGACCGAAGATCAAATGAATATATTTGGAGAGCTTCATTGACAAAGAGGTATGTGAAGACTGAACCATCTTATTTACTTACGACATTACCATTCTATCAATACGAGATTATGTTGTATGACTCCTAGTAGATTTAATATTGCAAGGAAGAAGTTTCGATTCAAGCTTGTCTTGTTAAACATCTCGAAATATGGTTCAAGCAATGGATGTTCATAGATCCTTAGCAATCTTAGTTAAGAAAAATTCATTACTCAAGTACTATTTTTGTTTCAAGTTGATCATTTGGAAATTGCCCAAGCAATGGTATTTTATATCTATGGCGATTTGGAATGTTCCAAAACATGAAAAGAGAGTTTTCAAAAGTACTGAAATCTGGACGCAAGATTAGTATGCATACCCAAGACATTTGAGTTCCGGAACACAAGTAGGTATGCATACACAATACGAAGGTTTTTAAATTCCTAAAGGGGGGAGGTAAGCATACCAAGTACACGTACCCTAAGGGACTGAGTTTGTGAATAGATTAAAGGTATGCATACCCGATATGCAGAACTTAGTTCTTTGAATTCACGAACTGGTTCATAGGTACGTGTACCCTTACACATACCTACCAAGTACGAATAAAGCAGATGCTCATAAACTATTTTCACAAATATTTCGGCTTTGCTACATGTTAGAGCACTGCTCGGTCATACTTGTAAGTTTTGCTATAAGCTTTTTTTCAGTGTTAGATGCACAAAAATATATCTTGATTTCTAGTCTACTAAAGTCAAGTCTCGGACTAGGTTTAGAGGTTGGTAGTTGAGTATCAGACATCACTGAGTAACCCTAGAAGATTTAAGAATGAAGATCAAACGAAGACATTTGGAGGACTTCATTAACAAGAGGTATGTAAAGATTGAACCATTCTATATACTCACATCAATTACCATTCTATCTATATGAGACTATGTCATATGACTTCTAAAAGATTTAACATTGCAAAAAAGAAATTTTGATCCAAGACTTGTCTTGTTAAACATCTCGAAATATTATTTAAGCAATGGATGTTTATAGGTCCTTAACAATCTTAGTTTGCAAAAAAATTATTGTTCAAGAACTTTGTTTGTGTTATATGGATCATTTGAAAATTGCCCTAACAATGATATTTTATCTAGCACGCGTACTCTCTGTCCCTAAATTCACGAACTAGTCATAGGTACGCGTACTGTTTCACATGCGTACCCGGTACGAATCATAGATATGCTTACAAACTATTTTCCTAAATATGTTTAACATTGCCACAACTCTCATAAACACCTTTAAGACCTCATTGATAACTGAAACTGAAAACGCGGGGGTATAACAACCACACCCAATATTTTGTTCGGAAATCTGTATAGACTAAACTCCAATATAATTCCGAGAGCACCAACTTAAAAGTGAGACTCAATCAAGAAATATATCAAAGAGCTTTATCTATTTATCAATACAATCATTAAATCAACTAGACATAAATCCGTGAGACTGATTGATATGAGAATAACTCGGATGGTACCAAAGACCAATGTCCGAGAGTCAATCAAGTTCTATCCAACAAACAAGGTCGGATTTATCAACTGTGATTGAACTACGCACAACCTGTGATATTTCAAATAAACAAATATAATGCGGAAAAGAAATACCACAGACACCATAAATTTTGTAAACGAGGAAACCGCAAATGCAGAAAAACCCCGGGACCTAGTCCAGATTTGAACACCACACTATATTAAGCCGCTACAGACTCTAGCCTACTACAAGTTAACTTCGGACTGGAATGTAGTTGAGCCCTAACCAAGTCTCACACATATTAAGGTACAGTCGCGTTCCTTACGCCTCTTGAATCCCAGCAGGACTCTGCGCACGTGATTCCCTTAGTTGATCTCACCCACAACTAAGAGTTGTTACGACCCAAAGTCGAAGACTTATAAAAAAATCAGTCTCCCACAGATATGTCTATTCTGGTTTTGTTTCCGTCTTTAGATAAATCAAGGTGAACAGGAAACTCAACTAATAATCTGGTCTTATACTCCCGAAGAGCAGCCTAGAAATATTAGTCACCTCACAATAACCTAACTGATTAACATAAGAAGTTATTACGGAATCACAAGAGTCTGGACGAAGAACTGTTGTGATTACTTTTTATATCTTACTTATCGGAGATAAATCTCGAGTAAATCTTAGAGAAGATAAAACTCAATACGATAGAAAAATTAAGATCAGAACACGCAACTACAGAGAAAATAGTTGGATCTGGCTTCACGAATCCCAAATGAAGTCTTCAAGTTGTTAACCTAATAATGGTTTTGGAAAACCTAGGTTAAAGGAGAATCGACTCTAGTTTGCAACTAGAACATGCGAGAGCGTCGGGATTAGGTTTCCCAGATGCTAGAGTTCTCTCTTATATAGTCTTTCAAATCAGGGTTGCTTACAATCAAAGCTAAGACAGCTTAGTAACAAAGCAATTGATATTCACCATTATTTGAACTCCTGATTTAAGATTCAAGCTAAGTCTGCTTAGAAACTAAGCAATCAATCTCCACTGTTAGATGGTATTAGATTGATACACATAAATGAAATATACCTATATTTAGATATGGATGAACCGTACCCAAATGTGTATACCTTGTTGGCTCAATAACAGTTAACTGAAGTTAGCCATATGAACACTTATAACTTAGCCACATTCATCTAACACTTATAGATTAAATATGATGATCAATCAATCATGATAGATAATTAAATGAATCTAAATGTGTTTCAAGAGAGTTGTTCAAATGTTCATAATCTCATAGAAATATATATGAACCATTTGAAACATAATCGGTTTGGTTTTTAATTGTAGAAATTAAGTACTTATACAAGAACCAATTCATGAACAAAATGTCACGGTTTGTAAAAAAAATTACATACCTTATTTCATTAAAGTTCCAGGGACTTTAGTTCACAAACTGAGTTCGCAAACGAACCTGAGTTCATGAGTATGTATTTCATACTTACCGATTTTAGAACCTAACCACTGAGTTCGCAAATAGAGTACGCGAACTACAGTTCCGGACTTTGGCCTTGTCGTGTCGTTCGCAAATAGAGTATGCAAACAACAGTTCCGGACTCAACCTTGTCTAGTCGTTCGAAAACAGAGTACGCGAACTGCAGCTCCGGACCTTTTCACAGGTAAACCCGTTCAAAGTAATTTTCACATGATCATCTTTTGACTTAATATTTAGTTTCCAACAAATAAAAATTTTCCAACTAAACTCGTCAAGAATACGATGAACATAGCTAAAGCAAAAACTTCCAACATGTATTTTGAGATATAGATAAGTGAGATAAACTCGGCTCGAAATATCAAATGTGTATGATGTAAAAGTTTATATAGCTATACAACTTAGTCTCATTAGAAGATAAAATAGAATAGACTTCTGAGTGATAGATAAGTTTTAGTCTCCACATACCTTTTGTTGATGAAGTTCCTCCAAGCTCCTCAGTAGATCTTCTTCTTCAATTGGTGAACGCCGTGAAATCTAAAGCTCAACTACACATTCTATCCTAATCCGAGACATAGATATAAGTAGACTATAAATCAAGTATATAGTTTTGATCAACTAAGCTTGACAAGCAAGCTTGAGATAGCAACGCTTGCGAGTTCGACCGAGCAGTGCTCTAACACTTAGCTCTCATCCTAGGAGATTAAAAAGATACAACCATCCCCTTTATAATTCCATATCCACACTCTTCACAAAGATATAACAATTAAGCACAAGTTCATTTAAGAACTCTCCCCCATAAAAATGACTTTCCCAAGAAAACAACATGAGTGACCTTTCTTTTGTGAAAAATAAGGATTTCGGCGGACATTAACAAATCACAAGGATTTGTATCCATAGTATTGACATAAATTAATCTCAAGGCCAGTTACGAACATTTACTTGATTTTACTCCACATAAGAGAATCTTACGGAGTGTGTCAAGCAGCAAAACAAAAAAGTGTGATCACAAAAAGATCAATACGGCAAGAAAAATCTCAAAGAGTTTGTTCTATTTTCCGTATTTTTATTTGCATACCTAGTATGCGAACGGTTCTACCTGAGTTAGGTCCGGGACGGATGTTTGCGTACCCGTTTGCAAACGGGTGGACAAGAACAAAGTTCGGAAGCTATAGTTTACGTACCTGTTTGCAAACTTAGTGGTTAAGTTCTAAAATCAGTTAAGTATGATTCTCATTCTCATGAACAAATACATTTATGAATTAAGGAATACAATCTTTGCAAACCTTGGCTTAATGTTCATGTGATTCTTATATAAGTACTATGTACGATTACGAATCAATCCGACTTTGTTTCAATTTGTTCATATATATTTCTATGAGAGAGTGCACAATTTAACAACTCTATTTGAAACACAATTAGATTCATTTGATTATCTTTCATGATTGATTGATCATTATAGTTGATCTGGATGTGTTAGATGAATGTGGTTAAGTCAAAAGCGTTCATATGGCTAACTTCGGTTAACTATTATTGAGCCAACTCAATATACACATTTAGTTACGGTTACCCATTTCTAAATGAAGGTATATTTCATTTGTGTGTAACAAGCTAAGACCATCTAACGGTGGAGAGATATTTCTTTGGTTTTAAGCAAACTTAACTTGAATATTAAATCAGGATTTCATCTAACGGTGAATATTGAATGCTTTGTTACTAAGCTATCTTATATTTGATTGAAATCAAACCCTGATTTAGATTTGATTGAAAGCAAACCCTGATTTGAAAGACCATATAAGGGATAACTCTTGTAACTGGAAAACCTAATCCCTGCACTTTCCTGTGTCCTAGTTGCGTACTAGAATCGATTCTCCTTTAACCTAGGTTTTTCCAGAACCATATTAGGTTAACGACTTGAAGACTTCATATGGGATTCATGAAGCCAGATCCAACTATTGTCTTTGTAGTTGCGTATTATGATCTTAATTATTCTATCATATTGAGTTTTATCTTCTCTAAGATATACTCGAGATTTATCTCCGATAGGTAAGATATAAAAAGTAATCACAACAGTTCTTCGTCTCAGACTCTTCTGATTCCGCAATAACTTTTTGTGTTAATCAGTTGGGTTATTGTGAGGTGATTGATATCTTTAGGCTGCTCTTCGGGAGTATAAGACCAGATTATCAATTGGTTCCTGTTCACCTTGAATTATCAAAAGACGAAACAAAACTTCATAGGTACTTCTATGGGAGACAAATTTATCTATCAGAATAGACTTATCTATGGGAGACGGATTTGTTTATAAGTTTTCGACTTTGGGTCGTAGCAACTCTTAGTTGTGGGTGAGATCAGCTAAGGGAATCAAGTGCGCACAATCCGGCGTGGTTCTAGAGGTGTAAGGAACGCGATTGTACCTTAATCGGTGTGAGACTTGGTTAGGGATCAACTACATTCCAGTACGAATTTAACTTGTAGTAGGCTAGCATCTGTAACGTCTTAATAAAGTGAAGTGTTCAAATCTGGACTAGGTCCCGGGGTTTTATTGCATTTGCGTTTTCCTCGTTAACAAAATTTATGGTGTTTGTGTTATTTCTTTTCCGCATTATATTTTTATATAATTGAATATCACAGGTTGTACGCAGTTCAATCAATTGGTAAATACGACCTTTGTTTATTGGATATAAATTGATTGACACTTGGGCATTGGTCTTTGGTACCGTCCAAGTATTTCTCACATCAATCAGGCTCATAGTTTTCTATATGTTTGATTTGCTGATTGATTTGAGAAAAAGAGATATAACTCTTTGATATCTTTCTTGGTTGAGCTCGCTTTATAAGTTGGTGCTCTCGGAATAATATTAGAGTTAGTCCATACAGATTGCCGAACGAATTATTGGGTGTGGTTGTTATACCCCCGCTTTTTCAAAGCAGAAGACATTTATCATGCAGGATTTCAGAACTTATAAAGGTTTATGCACTGGAACATAAAAAACCTAAAATTGAATGAAAATGTCATTTTTATCCCTTCTTTAAGTTTAGCAGATCAAAATTTCCAATACCATTACTTGAGACATAGAAAAGGATGAACAAATAAAGGTGGATATCCAAGTAATAATATTCAATTTTGATCTTAAGCCCTGATGTACAAAGTTGTTATCTCTTCCAAGGGCAAATGAGATAAGATACACATTTCAACCCAATTAGATTGTGTTGAGGTGAGAACTAGATTTCTCACCACCAGATTCCTGCACGGAATTTACAATATCCTTCAAAACGGAACGTTTAGTCCGGATTCTTCTCTTTGTTTGATATTTTTCTTTATCCTTTGAATTAATCAATCTCTTAGAAGACGAAGAGTTAACTTTGTGTACCTCAGGTTAAACAAGTTTAAGCGCCTTTGCCAATCGACTAGCCCTCCGTTGCAGTTTGCTGACATACCTTAGTTTATGTTTGTACTTGAAACATTGTATGATTCTGTGACCTTTACTGGTACAATAAGGACATGTCGAATTGGAGATAGTTTCATGAACAGCTTTAGCGGCTAAACACAGGGTACCTGAAAAATTATTAGAATTCTCATTAGTATACGAAAAATCCATAACACTTTCCAATGATTTTGATGAAGAATCATCAATTAAACTGTCAAGATTGATATGAGTAATGCTACAATTATCAAAATTGACAATTTCAACCAAGAGTGCTACACTTTAATCTTCTTCCTCTTCGTAATCGTAATGATCAGAGGTCTCATCAAGTGTCACAGCCAAACTCTTATTTCCAGTGTATTTTCTTCGATTTGGACACTCGTTGGCAAAGTGACTGAATCCTTTACACTTGAAGCACTGTGGCATATCCTCGTCGTCAGTGTCGTTTGAATCTCTGTTTTTAGCAGAAATACAATTATGTGGCTTAGCTGACAGGAAGTTTGTCTCTGGAGAATCGTATATTTCTCTTCCTAAGAAGTTTTATAAATTGTCTTGTGATTAGAGAAACTGAGTTATCAAGATCTTCATCTAAAAAATCAGGATCAGCAAGATCATCTCCATAGTTGTCAATATTTTCACTTTTTAAGGTTCTATTGCTTTTCAGTTCCTTGAACGCAATATCCTTTCTGTCTTTGAATTGCATTTCATGATCAAAGATCTTTAACTTTCCAACAAGAGTGTTCCAGAAAAGTGTATCAAGGTTATTTCCTTCCACGATGGCATATTTCTTAGACTCGTATCTTGCTGGTAAAGATCGGATAATTTTCATCACAATGTCCTTTTGGGAGATAGTCTTCCCTAATGCAAAACAAGCGTTAACAATATTAGACACCTTTTGATTAAATTCCTCAAACGAATCCTCATCAGACATATAGAGGTTTTCGCAGTCATAAGTTAGGTTTTGAAGCCTAGTATCTTTTTCTGAGGTATCTCCTTCAAATACGGTTTCTAAGATATCCCAAGCATCTTTAGACTTAGTGCACGAGGTCACATGGTGCTGAAGATCCGGGCTTATGGCGTGGATAATAACGTTTAACCCATGTGAATTATACTTTGCAGCACTTATCTCGGTTTCACTATATTGTATCAATGTCTTTGCAACAGTAACTCCGTCTACAACAACTGTTGGTGCGTTATATCCAATAACTACAATTTTCCATGTCTCAAAGTTACGGGCTTGTAGAAAGGAACGCATAGCAATTTTCCACCATAAGTAATTTGAGCCATCAAACGCTGGTGGTACGTTTATCGATATTGCACTCCAATCCATATAGTTAGACTGCTTCAGACACAAACTTATTAGGTCTTAACGTGTTTTCCTGCTCTGATACCAATTGAAAACACTGGGGGTACAAAAATACACCGCCAACTTTTTCGTAGGAAATCTGTATGGACAAGCTCAACACAATTCCGAGAGTAAAACTCAATCAAGGAAAGTGTCTAGAGTTATACTCTCTCTCTCTTGTTGGTAGAACGTTTATAGAATTGAATCCGTGAACCTAACTATAAAGAGAGCTCTTGGACGGTACCAAAGACAAATATCCCATGATCAATCAAGTCTTACCAACAAACAAGGTTGGACCTATCTACTGTGATTGATAAAACGCACAATCTGTGATATTTCAATTATAAAGATAAACAATATAATGCGGAAAAAGAAATAAAACAGACACCAGAAATTTTGTTAACGAGGAAACCGAAAATGCAGAAAAATCCCGGGACCTAGTCCAGATTGAACACCAAACTGTATTAAGCCGCAACAGACACTAGCCTACTACCAATTAACTTCGGTCTGAAATGTAGTTGAGCCCGAACTCAGTCTCCCACTGATTCAGGTACAAATGCGCTCCTTACTCCTCTTGAATCCCAGCAGGACTCTGCGCAATTGATCCCCTTAGACGGTCTCACACCAACTAAGAGTTGCTTCAACTTAATTGAAGACTTTAAACCAAATCTGCCTCCTACAGATTAAGCCTATGATTAATTTTCTGATTTACAATCTAAACGGAAGATCAGATCAAACGAAAGATCCTGGTGATGGAAATCGATAGCAACTTGACAAAAGTATGGCTATCCTAAAAATCCGGACTTATGCAACCCAAAGTGCATCCTAGATTATTATTCACCTCACACGTATAAAACTTGTGGAATCAACAAAGTTTGAGACGAAGAGAACTTTGATGATTACAATATATCTTGATTGTTGAAGCAAGGCTCTACAAACAATCAAGATCAGGATACTCGAGTTATCAAGATAAAAGATAATTTTACCTGGCTTCACGAATCCCAATGAAGTCTTTGTAGTCGTTAAACCCTAAAAGGGTTTCTGGAGAGGACGACTCTAGATACAACTAGGACATACCAAAAAGTAGTGTCAGGATTAAAAGATTCCAGTTGCCAAGATTTCCCTTATATAGACTTTAAAGCCTAGGATGCTTTAGGTTTAAGCTAAGATAGCTTTGGAACCAAGCAAACAATATTCCACGTTAGATGAAAGCTTTGAATCTTATTCACATATACAAGATATACACTCTGGTTAGGTAAACCGTAACCGAACCGTGTATAAAGACTATGTTCAACATGGTTAGCCGAAACTAGCAGATTTGAACTTTAAAAGCTTAACACTCATTTTCATGTTCAGTCAAACATTAATATTGAGTCACAATCATGTGATCCAATGAGTCTAGTGTTGATTAGAGAATTGATCCAAAGAAAATCATTTCATAGAAATAATTTAATTGCAATTGAATCATAATCGACATAGTTAGTAAATGTACAAGGTACAATTAGTTGAATCGTTCGTGAGTCGTCTGAGTCACAGTACGCGGACCGGTTTGCAAACTTATAAGCAATAACCGAGTTCCGGTGTTGACAGAACTTTTTCAGTTCACTTTCTGGTTTGGGTACTAAACTGGTTCTAGAACATAAAACTGTATTGGCTCGCATACCGGTTTGATTACTTTAACCCGGTTCCCTTACCACAGTTCCAAAGGGGTTTGCATACGAATATGCATACCTATCCGGATCATAAAACAAATAGATTTTCTCGTGATGTACATACGAATATGCATATCACACAAATCTGAAAGTCGATATATAGCTACTCCGTTACGTGTACGAATACATGTAATACGACTTCAAACATATAACAATTTTCTCAGTTTGTAAGACTGATAACACCGTCTTGTATTCCTAATATAATAGTTTTATATTTCTTTAAATCATTTCGAAACATTCCTGAATAACAAGAATGACACATATCACTGTTCCAGACTATTTTCGAATGATAAACTTGAATCATGATTTGGTTCTGAACAATAAATTGTTCTGCACCGAAATTTTATCAAGTATGAACAAGTGTTCCTTAAGCTTAGTCAATATATTTCGAGAAATTCGTAAACTAAATAAGTAGTTCTCGACTCGAAATTCTTGTCTATGCAAGCTAGTCTAATTAATTATGCGACAATCATCTCAAGGATAGGAAGATGAATATAACTTATGAAATAGGTGGTTCAGTCTTCACTTACCTTTTGGTTATGAAGTTCTCCAAAAGCTTCGGTTGATCTTCGCCTTCAAACGGTAGAACACAAATGATGACTTGTTTGTTTCTCAACTATCTCTATCCTAGACCGAGCATTAACTAATTGTAGACAAGAAATCAAGATATAGTTTTGACAACTAAATTTGACAACAAGCTTGATATAACAACACTTGTGAGTTCGACCGAGAAATGCTCTAACAAGCAGTATTTTGTTTTTCATGTTCTGCACAGCAGCAGCAAAAAATCATTGTAACTCTTGATTCTTCGCTCTTTGTTCTCTCTAAACTCTATGTAGCCCCTCTAATCACCTCTGACGCCCTTTATATACTCAGCAGTACCGAAAATACTCCGTAATAACTCCAAAATAATCCACAATCACTTCTTTATCTTCTTTTCAAGTTACGGGAATAATTTCTATTTATCTATGAGCGGTCCAATCAGTGTAGATTAAATACATAAGCAAGTACAGTATAAGTACTAAAATATTTTATAAACATATATAGGACTCCAAGAGTTCATCTGGGTGAAGCCCTTGCGCATATATACTTATAGACGGGTCTATGATATAGGTTCATATGCGAATTTACAAGGATTTCCCTTGCCAAAAAAAACACCATCAACAGGAAGATAAAAAGGTTATTGTTAAAGGGCCCATGCCCATGGATGTGCGGTCCAAAACAGAAGTCTTTTGGTTTTCCCCTCTCCATGTATATAAAGGATAATCTATCCATGTAACCTAGATTACTCTTATGAATGAAATCCTTCTCTTTCCTTGCCTCTTTCTCTTTCCCTAATATTCTACTACAAAACGTTATCATGCACGAAGCTATACCGCAGAGCTAGATTGGATCGTTGTTTTTTTTTTCCTACATGGATGATTTACATCAACGCAGTTATGCAATTATCGTTAAGCTAATATTGAAATCGTGGGAATCAAATCAGCTAAGTTGGATTTATATATTTATTTTATTTTCCCTGTTTTTGATTTAGGCTAAATCCAAGTTAAATCCAAAATATCTATCAAATCCAATGATCAATTGATTGATTACACTTTCTTAACATATATATTAATATGTTTATGCCGTGATTGGTTACATTTTTTTTATATATATTTATATCATCAGAAATCATCTCATAAGATTGTCTCTGAATATGTCCATGAATCAAACTGGAGGACGCTCCAAAGTTTAATGATTCCAGAGAACAGTGACATCCTAAGTGGATTATGAGAATGCGCACGAGTCAATGGAAAGATCATGCGAGCATATTGATGATTAATTTCATATATACTTGCTTAAGGAAATAGAGCAAGATGAGATCGAACCATGTTCCTTGTTGCTTAATGTCAACGAATAGCATATTTGGCCTATACAATCCAGGTAGAACTTGGTTCTTTGACAATTATACAGGTATTTGGTGTGGTAGTGCTAACCAACCAAGTGTAAATCCTATTGGACATACATGATTAATTTGTCACAAATCATAATGAGAAGAAAGCAGTCTTAAAGTATAAAGACTCGCCTTGAGGCGCGAGGTTTCTCAAAAAGACCTGGAATTGTTCTATTGTAATGAACGTTATAGCGTTTTGCTACTTAGTTAGCTTGGTAATTTCAAAAGGACTTGAAATGCAGCATATGTATGTGGTTGTTACGTATCTTTGAAAGAATCAAGAGATAGCAGATATTTAAAAAAGTACTTGATAGACGTTCGTTTCCCAAATCAAGTGACTCTAAACCACAGAGTGCGTTTACAGTTAGATATAACGCTCACTTATAGATTGAAGCAATCAGGCGGATGTGGAATACCCGTCTAAGTGACTATTTGATTTGGAGGGGATAGACAAGTAAGGTATTTTTCTTGCGTATTCACAAGAAAGTTCCTGATTTGGAATTGTAGCTATCTATGTCGATGGTACAGACATGATGGGTACTCTTGATGTAATAAGAGACCTTAAAAGCTATTTGAAATCCGAATTTGAGATGAAAAGTCTGGGGAAAGCTCGACCGAATACTTAGCTTGTGGTATATTATTCCACCAGTTTGCGTATGTCTAAAGTTGTCAGGAAATTTAATAAAGACATGCATCCTGATAGCACTCCCATGATTAGTCGAGGTTCAAATGTAAGTAACTGACCATTTCGTCTAAAGGAAGATGACGAAGATGTGTTGGGAGATGAATTCCCATATCTAAGTATAATAGTCGCATTGTTGTACTTAGTATAATAATGTACTCGATTAAATTTTACATCCTCAGGGAACTTGTTAGCTAGATATAGCTCAGCGCCAATGCAACGTCATTGGAATGGTATAGTGAATGTTATCATGTACTTAAAAGTCACCATTGACATAAATGTGTTCTATCCCTGCAAAGACATTAAAAGGAATGCTAATGAAAGTGCAATCCAAAAGTTGTTGATTATAAAGGAACAATAATCTCTTCCCCAACGAAAGTAATCAGGGGGAGATACGATGGACTATTTTCTAGGTCATTACCGATATTCCGTTTCAAAAAGTACATGACTAAAGGAACAGTCTGGAACAACTATGAAAGTAATCAGGGGGAGATGCCAACATCAGGGGGAGGACCCAAGTATATGATGTCGACATAATTTACTTCGAAATTGAAGTTGTGTCGTATTCTTTTTCCCTTCGTTCAAGAATAGTTTTTCCCAAAGGGTTTTGTTACTCGACAAGGTTTTTAGCGAGACGGCACTAAATGGATCAAGTATGTTGAACGTTGAAGACATAAAGATCGCGTTGATATTATTGAAAATATCTAAATCAAAAAAATGAAACACGATAGTCCGTTAAGCAATGTAATTTCCAGAATCAACAACATGGTCCTATAAACATTCAAGTCACCAAAGTAAAGTGTGATAAACTCCTTTTGACTGCATTAGACTAATGAAAATTGTCTGACATCAGGGGGAGCATCTAATGGCGTTTTAGACTATTTTCCTTCACCGAGGTTGCTTTTTCCCACAGGGTTTTGTTACTCGACAAGGTTTTTAATGAGACAATAACAAAACACCGGGAAGTAATTTCCTAGCTAAGGCTATTGTCTTTCCGATGAACATTTTCTGCATTAGGAGCTGTGAAGAAACTAGTCAACTTCAACAGAGCAAAGTGATCATCGGGAACGGATCACCTTTACTTGCATCTGTCACGTTGTACTCTTTTCCCTTCGTCAAGGCTTTGTCCCACTGGGTTTTCCTTGTCAAGGTTTTAATGAGGCAACATATTCGAGTCCAACTATGTTCTAAGTTTGCTTAATATTGTGCTATTTTTCTTTAGTTCAAGTTTTGTCCCTCTGGGTTACCCTAACGAAGTTTTAACGAGGCAATTAACTTAGAATCGTCGATCTTTGAAGACCGTATGCATGTGATGAACTACATGTAAAGTACGAGATAACATGTAAAGTACTACATGTGAAGAGTTGTACCAAGGTTTTATCCCATTGGGTTTTTCCTTGTCAAAGTTTTAGTAAGGCAATTGATTTCGGCACAATAATCATAAAGGAGAGAACTACATTTGAAGATCAACATTCGAAGCCTATATGTGAAGCACTGCATATGAAGTTTTATTGAACCGCACAAGGGGGAGTGTTAAAGGGCCCATGCCCATGGATGTGCGGTCCAAACCAGAAGTCTTTTGGTTTTCCCCTCTCCATGTATATAAAGGATAATCTATCCATGTAACCTAGATTACTCTTATGAATGAAATCCTTCTCTTTCCTTGCCTCTTTCTCTTCCCCTAATATTCTATTACAAAAGTTATGGATTAAAAATAATATAAAATAAAAACTGGTTTAGTCAGTGTTTGAATTTGACACTCAACAATCAGTCTATGTACCGACCCTTGTGTTAGAGCATAGCTCAGTTGAACTCACCAAGCGTTGGTATGTGAAGTTTGGTTGTCATATTTTAGCATAAAAACTCATCTAGAGTCGCTTTTTAAAATTCTAGAGTCAATTTCATTTAGGTTAGACTAGAAAGTCTAGGAATGTTGAAACATAGAAGTATTACTCCGAAGACCTGAAGAACGTGGAGAAGTAACGAACTACAATGATGACATCATCCTTCCACTTGAGGTTAGTAATATTGACTTGAACTGTTTCATTCCTAACGTATCTTTAAAGTCATGCTATATTGAAAACATAAATGTGAAGCTGTATATACTGTACATATTGTATATTACTCTAGTGATGTGACATGATCATAATAGTTTTATCATAGTATTAAGGAATTAGACTACGAAGTATAACGCTTATCTTTTGAACTTCGTAGATATGACATCGACATAATCTTGTATATATTGTTATGATTATGTGAATGGGTTATGGTGAAGATTTCATCCTAGTAAAAAATGTTTTACATTTGTTTAAAGGAAGTACATTCATGAACTTGTTTCGTGAATCAAAAGGGAAATCATTAGGCTTATTGGTCCGGCTATTCATTGCAAATCTTTGGATGACCAATAACTTATGTTATGTATCTTGGTATAACTAATCACAATGCCTAGACTTATGATTTGGTATGACCGGTTTTGATAATTAGTGTAACCGATCCTAAGTAACTTCCATGTGATGGTATGATCGATCCTTGTAATTGGTGTGACCGATCCTAGTAATTGGTGTGACCGATCATAAGTGTTGTATGACCGATCCTTGTAATTAGTATAACCGATCCTGGTAACTGGTGTGACCGATCACAAGCAATATCATGTGTAGATGGAACTAATCCTTGTAACTGGTGTAACCGATCCTAGTGACTAGTGTGACCGATCACAAGTATTTCCATATTTAGGTATAACCGATCCTAGTGATTGGTATAACCGATTGAACCCATGTATGTGATTTGATATGATCAATCATATAGTAGTCTTGGAATACAGGCAAACCAATTTTAAACTTGTTTGGAAGTGTGGTATAACCGATCCCAATAATGCAAATCCATGTAAATATGAAATAAGGATTTGCAGTGAAAAGATGTCAACATACTTTGAACACGAGCAACAACTCTTATCATTTATTGTTCAAAGATATTCCTTAGTACTCAAGGTGATCTTGTGCCGAAATAAATTAAGAATCTTTTAATTAAGGTTTTTGGTTTTATATGCTTTGATTACCAGCAATTAATGCATATCTCTAGAGAATAAAAATTAGTAATGTGCATTTACTAATTGGAGATTTTCTATTGAGAGATTTCGGAAATATTGGACAAACACTTATTAGAATTAGGAAAACCGAATTTTGCCATTCATTGCATATCTTGAGAATACTTTCTGTTTTAGAAATTCCTTGGTGTCCAAACATCATTGGTCTATAAATACATAAGTTTGCATTTATAGCAAACTATCCTAAGAGCCAGGCAAACTTCATTTCTTGTTGTTTCTGGTAGAGCAGTCTATTCGGAGAGGAAAGTATCCTAATTAGGTGAAATCTATTACGACCGCTCGTTTAAATACTTCTGTGGGATCAAGAAGCTATACGAGTACCGTTGGTGGGAAACTAGATAATTACAGTGTTATTAGTTTTCGATTGATTTGATTGACTAATAGTTGTTGAAACTTTTATTGCACCTAGTTTGTTTATGCTTGGGAATCTTTTCTTCTGATATATGATTCACTCAAACTAGATCAGAGTATCGACAGGATCTTTAGAACTGTTGTTAGATCTAATGACATCTTGTGATAATCCATTGTTAACAGACTTCGTTCTGTGAGTGATTGATCACAAGAGATTCAAGTGGTGTTGTGCAGGTTTTGAAGATAAAAGAAGATTTGAAGATGAAGAAGATTTCTTATTAGTTTTCGTATCTTGTGAATTGTGTGTACAAACCTTGATCGGATGGGATCCAACTAGAATCAGTTTGTCTTTGATAGATCTGATTGATTAGTTGCGTGAGATCGGCATTCTCTATATTTCTCTTTGAGATTTATATTGATTGAGTGTGAATCTATACTTGACTATTTCGGTAGTTAAAGTTAGATTGATCTAACCAGACAAAGGAGTTTATTAGATTAAACGGAAGAGCCTTTGTCAACGACTCATCTATATCTTGTAGCAAGATTGATTAGAATTGTTACCAAAGAAATTCTTCCTTTGTTGTTTGGAATACGATCCAAAGGACTTGTTGATAGACGTATTTATGTGTCTAATTTGATCTCAATTGTATATATTGTTAAGGCTATATTTTGTACTTATTTGGCTTTTTTCTTTGTAGGTGTTTTTGGAGAAATAAACTTTTGCGGAGATATTGGCTTGAAAAGTGGTATTTGCGCCTCCCAGAAGATGTGTTAAAGGCACCCCGGAAAATTTATAAAGGCACTCGAAAAATTGATAAGGGCACCCATGAATTTGGCTAAGGGCACCACTGAATTGCAATTTAACAACACCCACATATTGTTTTCAGGGCACCAACCTTCTTCTCCCTTTTGAATATTATTTTGGCGGGAAATTTTCTTTTCACCTGCAAAGAATTTTGGATCGAATTATGAAGAGTTTAAACGAGATTCAATCATGGATTTTTATTGGGCTGATCCTGTTAGGACTAAACAGGGTGGGCAGGTCCACTAGATTCGATTAAATAAAGACAGATCGCTGGTTTGGATAAAACAGTGGTTAGTTATTCTCGGGATTTATGTTGGTCAGTTACTGTGAAGAATCGGAGAGATATTTGGTTGGAATCGAGAAAAAAGAGAAAGAAAAGACATTATCGTAAAATAGAGACGGTGGAGAGAGTCTCACGAGATGGTTATATTTTAAGAAGTTACGTGCAGTCTTTAGAGGAGAGAATATCTTCTGATTTTATTCTGGGATATTTGGGAAAGTTTGGCAGCTGAAAGAGCGTAGACGAGGTAAAGAAGGAAAGAATAAGTCGTGACTTGTGGGAGAGAAAAGAACGAAGATTTGGAAGAATTTGTTCGCAAGAAAAGAGGTCTGTGGTGTATAAATACATTGGCTAGAGTCACATGAGGGTTCTTGGGTTATTTTTGGAGCAACAACGATCGTTGCAGAGCGATTCTGCAGCAGCAGCAGGAAGAAGGAGAAAGAGAAGTTGCAGACGGCAGAAGAGGACTGTCGTTCTCAAGAACAAAGAAGTCATTATTCGACAACATAACATAAGTATCGTTGTTCATCATTACTTTCTAAAGGCCTTCAGTGACTATCATCTGGCACTCTGAAAATATTTTCTGCAACTATGTTTTGTAACAGTGACGTCTGTGCACTATAACAGCGTTACAAATTCCTGTGTTATATAATTTCTTCAATAAAAACATCTATTGGGCTATCATTTATTATTTTGAGCGTGTTCTCACCATGAAGAGCTAAACCTCAATACTGGGATGACGGAGGAAGCCCTTTTTCATTACTGTGGTAATTCTATTAATTCTTTATATAACTTTTTGCATTAAAATTGAATTGATTATGATTTCTATTGAATGTTTGTGATTTCAATTGATGGGTCATGCTTAGCTTAAGTATTTTGATGTCCCATGCTTTAGATTTACAGTCACTACTTTCGGAATCTACCTTGGAAAATAATTAGAGTCAATGAACCTTTCTCATATGAGCTATAATTGTGTAGAATTGATTTTTGAACCACATGAGTATGAAAATTGGTGAAATACTGAGTCCCAATACCTCTCGATAACGTGACAATCTTTTTTTTATATTTTCATTATTTTTAGTGTGTTCTATTTTTAAATCTTAAAACCAATCTCAACAAGTCTGAGTAACGAATCTTATTTACCACTAAGATTTTATTTATTTTTAGGTTTATTTTTTAGGTTTGTTTTTAGGTTTATTTTTTATTTTATTTTATATCTTTTGTTAGATTTTACTCTGGGTATTTTTGTTTATGTTGTGCAGGTTTTGCTGGAAACAAAAGGTGAAAAGTTGGACTTGCCTAAAAGAGCAGAAAATCCCAAACTTTTATTATTATTATTTTTAGATTTTATTTATTTTTGTTAGTTTTATTTTTGGAAATTTTATATTTTGTTTGTTTGTTTGTTTGTATATATTTTATTTAAAAAAAACACATACCAACACGTGCACATCATATTGCATCGTCTGGCACCGATTAGTAAGAAAACACGTGGTTTCGTAAGGTGAACCCTCTGGGCGTTATCATCCGAAACACCACAAGCCTTAGCCTCGTACCTTTGACCAGTCTCTGACTGTAGGTATATTTTGTTAAAGGTAACCCAAGCCTACCCGAAATAGTCAACCCCAGCATTTGCATTTGCACGTGCACAGATTATTGTTGAACTGGTATTATAATAGCCAATACAATGAATATCCGACTAACCAACATGTACATTATTCTTTTTATAACCATAGTGTGAATAGTGGTTAGGAACGCCAACCTTTTGAAGGTTATGGTTCGAACCATGGTGAGCCCAATTACTATCCGCACGCGCACCGGTCATACGAGCAGAATTCTGATGTACTAGAGTCGACACGTGAGATACTAGAGTCGACACGTAAGAAGTTACTATAGTCAACACGTAAGTCACCTGAGATAAATAACTTAGTTATGGACGAAAAAACCACAACCATGAGTCAATATTCTATACATGATACCATCAGGAAGTCACTTGAGTCGACTCAGAAGCGTTTGTTAGAGGCACAAAAAAGAACTGCTCAAAATAACCTTAATTGCCAATACAGTGTTCCAGATATTACCCTTGAAAATGAGGATAATTATTCACATAATCAAGATGACGAGGTTAGAATTGGTAACATTACTTGTTTATACGAGGTTCAACCATTTTCATGTTATTATAATGATGATTATGATGAGGATAGTGCTGATGAAGAATTTGAAATATGTAGGCATAATGATCAGGAATTTGTTACTCCAATTGAACTTTATAATGGTAGTGTTATTTCTGGTTCAAATCCAAATAATTTTAATGATTATTATTCACCTATTCAAAAGGACGAGGATTTAACTAGAGATACCCCCGTTTTAGACGATATAGTATTTCCTTTTTACGAAGCCGATAATGGTTTAGAGGATCGAGTTTATTCTGAGAATAATATTTTAGAGTCTAAGGATTTAGAAATAATAGTCTTTAGACGAAGAAGATGAACTCATAGAGCTTTTAAATATGTGTGAGGATGCATCACCTGAGTATAACCTACAAGAAGCAATTGACCATTTTCAGGATTCTGATGATCTAGAAATTAGGGAAATTGTAGCTAGTCTATCTATAGACACCCAAAACTCTAATTTTTGGGGTGATTATCATTCTCCATGTACCTTACCTTTAGCTCTTACATAGATCCCTCACTTGGGACTTGACATATGTACCTCTACCATTTTAGTAGATCATCTTCATACACATTTTCCCGAACCTAATGATGTCCAGGAAGAAGTCCAATTGTTAGAAACCCATCCTATGGTTGATGTGGTTTACACAGACTATGATACCCAGATTGACTTTGTTTTCCCACCAAATATTTTTCTTCCAAATGTGGGAACGTATGAGTTTCGAATGTGTCAGTTATTAAGTTTTGATACTCAACCTAATTACTTTAGGAGAATAGAAACAACATATTTGCTTAAGAATGAACACCACTTTCATTCTGGTCAACTGTGTGAGTCAAATCTAATTGACTTAAAGGATCCTCAATTATTCAGGTTATTATTATGTGCTTCTAAATTTTTCCAGACCTTAGAACCCGATCTTTCGGATCTTACTTATAAGGAGATGCAGCCTATGAAAATATTTTAGTTAGACCCCTTTATAGATCCTGAACCTGAACCACAACTAGATGTAGTTGTCTTAAACAAGAAATTAGACAAGGGTATGCTATGTTGGTTCATTTTCTTATTTTGCTGCAGTTTCCTTTTATCTGTGATAACACTTTTTGATGCAGATGACCCCCAGTTGTTCTGGCTATTGCTATATGATTCGAGGTGATTAATTCTTTCTTATGTCTGGCTGAAGATGTTAAACTTAGCACTTCTTGGGAGGTAACCCATGCTTATGCAACATGGTAATATCTTTTCTTAACTCTTTTGCTTCAAGTGGTAACAGTTTCTCCTTATTCAAGTTTTTAGTTTCATCTCTAGAACATTGAGGACAATGTTAGATTTAAGTTTGGGGGTGTGGGAGAAACTTTTTAGTTGCATTTTTAAACTCCAAAGCCTAGAAATTTGTGCCAATTAAGGACAACACTAACCTATCTAAGTGGATGGAAGCATCTTGGTTTTAGAAGTTGAGGAACCCAATAATAGAATCTACTTAAAAGCACAGAGTTGAGGTGTTAGAAATAACATGGTAGTTTCACCGTATCTCGGAGTCGTCACCATATCACTTTCTATTTTTATTTTAAAACTTATATGTTTCTCTAAGTGATTTGGTGGGGCACACGCATCCAATTGTTACCACCGGTGGGATGAAGTAGAGTGATTGAGTTACTAAAATAAAATTGAGACCATACCAATTAGACCAATCAGAATAATGAGAAAAATATTAAAAAAAATAAAAAAAAATTAACACTTGGATAGCAATATGTGTGTGTTCTCCCTGTCTCTGTCGCCTAAACAAGTGTGGAACGCAGGATCCACGGGAATTACCATGTAATCTGCTGACAAGAAGCATGCGCTTGGATCCGCAAGATCTAATCATGTTGTTAATAATATATATATATATATATTGTTGAATAAAATCGACCGTTGGTGCCCTTGTATATGCCAGTCGTGTTGATCTAGAATTAGGATTATCGACCACTGGTTCCCTTGTATATGCTAGTCATATTGATATTAATCTAGACCAGTATCTCTATCCATTAGGATTCATAGGTTCGTCTTGGCAGTGGCCTTCTGACATATATGGGAAACATCGTTCACCTTAGTCAACATCATTACAAACCATCTATTATCTCCATATCCATCTTCTTAATATATTCACATGTGATTGTGGTTTGTTGACTCAAGATATTGATGTCCATAGTTCGACTATCTGAGTAGAGCTCTGTCACTCGCATCAGGGTACTTCCTCCTGTAGTCAATGAGAATATGCCAACCAAAGAGATTCTTTAGTGCCGTTCCAAGGTTCTGCATAGATAGCTAGGGTCTGGAGTAAAGGTTTTGAGGGTATATCTCTAGTAAACCCTCCGAGACTATAACTCTGCCACTAGGGCCACCTAGGGGTTTAAAGGCTTACTGCACATGCTAAGTGCAATCGCGATGCCTGCGACAGTGAGTTAGGATTTTATTTTTCAGAATAGATTTACTCGAGGACGAGCAAATAATAAGTTTGGGGGTATTTGAAAGACGCATTTATGTGTCTATTTTGATCTCAATTGTATATATTGTTAGTGCTCGATTTTGTGCTTATTTAGCTTTTTATGTCTTTGTAGGTGTTTATGGAGAAATAAGCTTTTGCGGAGAAATTGGCTTGAAAAGTGGTATTTGCGCCTCCCAGGAGATGTGTTAAAGGCACCCCGGAGAATTTATAAAGGCACTCGAACAATTGATAAGGGCACCACTGAATTGCTATTTAACAACACCCACATATTGGTTTCAAGGCACCCACCTTCTTCTCCCTTTTGAATATTATTTTGGCGGGGAATTTTCTTTTCACCTGCAAAGAATTTTGGATTGAATTATGAAGAGCTTAACGAGATTCAATCATGGATTTTTATTGGGCTGATCCTGTTAGGACTAAACAGGGTGGGCAGGTCCACCAAATTCAATTAAATAGAGACAAATCGCTGTTTTGGATAAAACAGTGGTTAGTTATTCTCGGGATTTATGTTGGGCAGTGATAAACGCATTTATGTGTCTATTTTCATCTCTTTTGTGTATATTGTTAGTACCCATTTTTGTACTAATTTTGGTATTTTATCCCTTTGTAGGTGTTTTTGGAGAAATGGGCTTTTGCGGCGAAATTGGCTCGAAAAGTGGTTTTTGCGCTCATGGGGAAAAATTACTAAGGGGCACCCAGATTACTAAAGGGTATCCACTTGCTATTCGCACCCATGGTACGGATAAGGGGAGGTCATCCCCTTCGTTTGAATTTTACTTTTGGCGGGAAAACTTGGCAGTCTACTGGCAGAGTTTTGGATCGAGATCTGGATGGGTTTCTTTCGGACTTCTTGGCCGTTTTGGATTAGATTGGGCCTGGTTCAGTCAAACAGGAGTGGTAAGGGTTTTAGATACGCAAAGAAAGCAATCTTCCAAGCATATCTCGGCGAAACAGGGACGAATAATATCACGGGTAAATTACGGCAAGTTTATGGTTTATTTTTGGAAACAAACGTGAAGAAGTGGAGAGAAAATATCCTAGTGATTTGATTCTACCATCTAACCGATAATATCACTTCTAGAGACGTGTAGAAGAGATAAAAAGAGAAAGAAAATTTGGAACTTTGGACCGAAGAAAAGAAGGAATTTCTCGATTTTTAGTTGCCCTATGATGTATAAAAGAGTTGATACGAGTCCTAGGAAGGGCAATGAACACTTTGGAGAGGTTTAGAGCACTAGAGAAGCAAAGAAAACCAGAGACAAAAATTCTGTTCTGCTGCTGCTGCGAAGAAGAAACGAAGAACATAAGACACCCAAGCCTGTCGCAGGGGCAGACTTATTTCAGTGACAATAAATTTCTATCGTTCCTGTCTGCAGTCACCGAAACCTTTCAGCAACGTTCAGTCTTCTGTTTTAGACTTTCAGCGACTACAGTATACTCTTTTCTCCCTTTTAATCAATGTTTGAACACCAAAGATGTATTTTGAGAACATAATTAATATGAGGAGCTAAACCCCTTAGCCGAGGCGACGGAGGAAGCCATTGTTCCATGAAAAGTGGTATAATTCTATTTTAATTATTTTTTGCAATATTTTTATATGATTATTTGCATAGAACTAATATAGGAAAATTGATTTTTATTGAGTAGTTGTGAGTTGTTTTGATGGAACATGCTAGGTTTTAAAACTTTTGATGTTTCATGCTTTGTGTTTACAACTATTACTTCAAAAAACTATTAGAGGCAAAATATTAGAATCACTTTAAAAGAAAAATTTGCATGAATATTGATTAGAGTTTATCACTTAATTGGTCAATGGTGGAATCCAAAATCTCGGTGTTTTCTTTATATTTTTGATATAACTTATTTGAATTGTTGATTTTAATTTAAGTCAAAAAAAAATCCTTCACAAGTTCGAGCAACGAATCTTTTTACCACTACAACTACAAACCACATCAGGCAGTTACTATGAAGAATCAGAGAGATGTTTGGTTGGATTTTACGTGTAACTGGATTGAGATAAGCCCGTTATGATGAAACAGGACGGGTATGGAATGGAATCGAGAAAAAAGAGAAAGAAAAGATATTGTCGTAAAACAAAGGAGGTGGAGAGAGTCTCGCGAGATAGTTATATTTTTAGGAGTTACGTGAGGCTTTAGAGGAGAGAATATCTTCTGATTTTATTCTGGGAGATTTGGGAAAGTTTGGCAGCTGAAAGAGCATAGACGAGGTAAAGTGGGAAAGAAGAACCTGTGACTTGTGGGAGAGAAAAGAACGAAGATTTGGAAGAATTTGCTTGTAAGAAAAGAGGCATGTGGTGTATAAATACATTGTCTAGAGTCACATGAGGGTTTATCGAGACCTTGGGGTAGTTTTGGAGCAACAATGTTCGCTGTAGAGCGATTCTGCAGCAGCAGCAGGAAGAAGGAGAAGAAGAAGTTGCAGACTGCAGAAGAGGACTGTAGTTCTCAAGAACGGAGAAGTCATTATTCGACAGCATAACATAAGTATTGTTGTTCATCGTTACTTGCTAAAGGCCTTCAGTGACTATCGTCTAGCACTTTTAAAAGACTTTCTGCAACTATTTTTTGTAACAGTGACGTCTGTAGCACTATAGCAGCGTTACAAATTCCTGTGTTATATAATTTCTGCATTAAAAACACCTATTGAACTATGAGTTGTTATTTTGATCCTTTTCTCACCATGAAGAGCGAAACCCCAACATTGGGATGACGGATGAAGCCCTTTTTCATCACTGTGGTAATTATATTAATTCTTTATATAGCTTTTTGCATTAAAATTGAATCTATTATGATTTCTATTGAATGGTTGTGATTTCAATTGATAGGTCATGCTTAACTTAAGTGTTTTGATGTCCCATGCTTTAGATTTACAGTCATTACTTTCGGAATCTACCTTGGCAAATAATCAGAGTCAATGAACCTTTCTCATATGAGCTATAATTGCGCAGAGTTGATTTTTGAACCACATGAGTATGGAAATTTGTGAAATCCTGAGTCCCAGTACCTCTCGATAACGTGACAATCTTTTGTATATATTTTCTTTATTTTTAGTGTGTTCTATTTATAAATCTTAAAACCAATCTCAACAAGTCGAATCTTATTTACCACTAAAAAAAGCCTACATCGCTTGATATTCACGTGCGTGACTCTAGAAGTCGAAGGCGCAGGGATAATGAGGGAACTAAGTAGCTTGGGGTAGTCTGCTTGATCTCAACTATACGAAGTTGGTATTATATTTTGTATAGCGTCTTAATTCTGAGAGAATTCAAAACTGGACTAGGTCCCGGGGTTTTTCTGCATTTGTGGTTTCCTCGTTAACAAAATCTTGTTGTGTATTTTACTTTGATTTCCGCATTATAATTGTTTATTATAATAAAGTAAAATATACATATACGTTAACTCCGCATTACTTGATAGTGATCCAATAGAGTTTGGTTATTACCGAACCTATTATCAAGTAACACACTTTGTTATAGTATTATCTCGATCTTGTATCCATAGTCAATCACACAAGTTATCTTGTTGTTGTATTGTCTCGATCTCGTATTCATAGACAATCACATGAAGTGTGAACCGAATAGTCGTATTGTCTCGAATCTGTCCATAGACGATCACATTTGGTAGAGGACTTATAGTTTGAAACAAAAAAAAATTATGGTGTATTTGGGTACCCTCGTCTTTTCAATTGGTATCAGAGCAGCCAAACTTAAAAAGATCTAACAATCTGTGTTTGGTGCGATCCAACCTATAAGATTTGAATCAAAATTGTTACAGTTAAACCTATAAATGATTCAGTTAACGAAAAACAAGATGAAAAATCAACACCTAATAAAGTCATCCTCTGTGAATCTACTGAACAAAGTGATCAGTATAATAAAGATTCTGATGATTGGCAAACTTTCCTTGAAAAACAGCTTGATGAAATTTCCGAAGATGGTGACTCATAAATTGATCAAGATGTAGAAGAAGATATCTATGTATTCTCTTCACTATTAGGTGTTGTTTCTACAAAAAGGGTATCTACCTCAGATGTTGTTGGACTTTTTGCTCCTCTCTGCAGAGAAAATAGGAAACTGATAAAAAATCTCTCTGGCTTTTATTCTGGATATCAGAATGCCCGATATCTTCTGAAGGACTGCAGAGAAAGCCTGAACTCAAAAACTCTTGATTATGAGAATCTCTACAGGAAACATTATATGTTGAATAAGAAACTTGTTGAAACTGAAGCAAGGATTAACTCTCAACATTTAATGTGTAAAGAAAAAGAGGAGTTTGTCCCTTCCAAAGAAAACCTTTTTAAGGTCGACCTTGTCAATGCTCTTGACAAAGTTAAGTTCTTGGAAGAAGAAGCTGCAAAATTAAAAAGGCTCAATGATAGCACAATCAATTTATCTTCTTTGTTGGAAACAGGAAGAAGTCATGGTGATATGCGTGGCTTGGGATATAAAGGAATCAATACTCCTATACTCAACAAAGAAATAAAATTTGTAAAGGATGCAAGTTCTTCCACACCAAAGGATCTACCTAAACCTACTGAAGCTCCTGATCTATCAAAGAGCTCGAGTGAGATTTTAGAAGAAAACATTTTTGCAAGAAATCATGCTGAGTCTCCAAAGATTAAAGATCAGTATGTACACAAGGCCAGAACATCTCACAGAGGTAATCCTAAAACCTACACTTATTTTAGTAAGCATTGTTTCTACTGTGACAATAAAGGTCATATGCAAAAAAGTTGTAAGATTCTAAAGATGCAGGATGCTTTATCCTTTGTTTCAAAAGAATTGGATAAATTTACTTCTAAAAACTCATATCACCATTGTC
Organism: Papaver atlanticum; assembly: GCA_023531105.1. Classification (NCBI taxonomy): domain Eukaryota; kingdom Viridiplantae; phylum Streptophyta; class Magnoliopsida; order Ranunculales; family Papaveraceae; genus Papaver; species Papaver atlanticum. The sequence continues at coordinate 2,320,874 of JAJJMB010017528.1, read as the reverse complement.
CCGTTATGAGACAAAAGAACTATTCGTATGGTTCACATTTCCATCCTACAAGGGTTATCCCAAAAAGGAACAATAAAAAAGGGGTAATACTTTTATCAAAGGAAATGTAAGATCTGATGTTCCGACTTGGAAAAGTGCAATGTTGCATGATATGAAAGATTTTTTTTCATCATAAATCCTCCTACAAGTGGATACCCAAGTCTAAAATAAAAACCAAAAGGGAGTCATCTAAATAAAAGATTAAGGTAAACAATCAAGTTTTGACCCTAGATAAAGATGATTATGAACGTCTAATTATTAGACTCAAAAGGGATCTAAAGACATCCAGTGATATCGATACACAATCTGCTACAAAGCGGAAACCGAAAAAAGGATATCCGAAAACATCAAGATAGATCTTGTTGCATGCAAAATATTGAGCCATTAAAAGCTCAATTCAACAACTAAGCTTGTTGATCGGAACTTCCTAAAATTTGTGCTCGATTTAAATAAATGGGAAGTTCTTAAAAGAGCACGAGGAACATGTAAAAGGTATAAAAAACTATACTTGATCTATTTGTATCATGAACAGCTTAAGTAATTTTCTAAATTTGGAATCTTTTTTCTATTTAAAAGAATATGTTCGATTTTAGGAAAGTTCATGATAAATTGGCACAAGAAATATTCGGATTTTCCTTTCAATAATATTTTGGAAAATCTTTCTTTTATTTCCGAACTTTATATTTTCACACTTGTTTTAATCAAATAAAATACCTTGATTAGGTGTTTTAAAACTTGGAAACCAAGTTTCATTTGATATATAAAACATCTTAAGAACCGATTCATTCCTCCACAATCAGACTGCGGTTCAAGATGGGTGAAAATACTATTGATATTGATTCGCAATTACAGAAGCTTGAAACTTATCTTCCCACTAAGATTAAGTGCTATTTCTCAAAGGAACATAAGAGGAATCAAATATATTTTGAGCTCATGCTTATACTAATGCGAGATTTTGAAATTGCTCGTGAACAACTGGAAGCTTCTATAAAGAATGAGGAGTGGCTCGAGTCAAATCTTATGGAGTTGATTGTGGAGGTGAATATTTTGAAGAGGATACTCAATCATCTGAAAGAAAAGAGAAGACTCAAGAACTTGAACACTGAAGAAACCTCAATGAACAATCAGAGCACCACTAGGGATTAAGTTATATGCTGTAATACTTGATCCAGAAAATAAACATCAATATTTTGATTTACTTCAAGAATTGTATAAGGTCTATTTTGAATAAAACTATCATTATTATTTATGAATAAAATTATTATTTAATAATTTTTGTGTGATAGTTACCGATTACATAGCCCGTGAATGAATGTTTATATTTTTTCTATGTGTATTCTGTTTATGAGATGTCTGATTTCGGTTTTTATTAACATTAATATTCGATCTCATATGATGTAACCCTTATGATTTGTGTGGCTTTTTGATTTAGCGGGATTAAGTTTTAACCCATGTTGGTAAGCTTTATCAAAGGATCATAAGGTGTTCCGATTGAAACTCATATGTGAAAAGTCACAATATGTTGAATCAATTTGTGTTTTCATGAGTTGTGTTTAGCATAACATATGTGTTTTGGGTTTTAAACTTTTGTTATTGGCACGCATTAGTTAAAATTAATTCAACCTTTATCTGGTAAAGGTTGCTTTTGTTGTTGTTCTTTTGTTCTTGCAAGAGGATGACAACACACTGGGGGAGAGTTTTATTTGAACTTGCGCTTAATGATATATCTTTCTGGGGAGAGTGACTGCGTAAATTGAGGTAATGAATTTGTTAGTTAATCGTTTTCATGTTTAAGAAAATCCTGTTTATATTGCATATATTTTGCTTTTGCTTAACAAAATTCTGGTATAATTGATATGTTTCATTATATTGTGTATGGAGGTGTGTGTGATTATATTGTTTCCAGTTAAGAAAAATTGTGTCAATTTATTTGGCTTATTGTTATTGTTGGGTATCAAGTGTTTTTGCTTAACGAAATTCGGTGCTATAATGTGTATGTTTGTTTCAATTGTTTCCGGCTGAGAAAATAATTGTGCAAATCAATTTATTTTGGTTTGTATGTATTGTTTATGGCTTAACAAAATACGTGATCATTTGTTTAGTCCAATTGATTCCGGATAAGAGAAACTAAGTTAATTCTGATCTTAGTTAGACTTATTAAATTGGAGGATTCGGTTATTCAAGTCTAATCGAATGCCTTGACAAGAAAAATTAGTTAACTAACCTAGTGTTTGTCTTGTCTAAAGGGAAAGGTCTAAGTTATTGTATGAATAATTAGAGCCTGATGAGAGAAATAAAGTTAATTCTGATCTTTATTTTGGTCTTATCGAAATAAGCGATTGTGCATATGCAATCGGTTCAACAAGGGAATTGAGTATCTTAGTCGAATTGTTGAACTATTAAGGAAAATTGCTTTGGGCAATTGTTTCCTTGATAATATATTGAAACTAAATTACTTTGTAGTTTCGGTTTTAATATTGGTTATCTAAAGTGGTATGTGAAACCTTCGTAATTAACTCTTATAGGTTATTTACAAGTCTTTTAGATTTGTAAGATCCTTTCGGTTTGTCCTTTATTTGCTCGAATCTTTGTCATTTTGTAATAAAAAGGGGGAGAAATATATGGAGTAAACAAGTGATTTTTAATCACTAGGAAATGACAATTGTGATTAAACGTTATATCTAACGAATGAGTAAAGCATTGACTACGGGGGAGAAACATATCATATTGCTATGTAGTAATTCTTACTACAAAAGGGGAATAATAAAGATGTTCGGATTGAATATTTACCTAGCTTAACTTTAGGGGGATAAAAGCTTTTGTTATTCAAATGTTAACAACAACATTTATTGGTGGAATATATGCAGGTTATTGTGTTGTTGAAACTTGGAATCAAGCGTATGAAGAATGAGTTATTTTGTAATTCGTTTAGCTCCATATGTAATAAGAGTTTTGTCACTAAAATTGACAAAGGGGGAGATTGTTAGAGCATAGCTCGGTTGAACTCACCAAGGGTTGGTATGTCAAGTTTGGTTGTCATATTTTAGTATCAAAACTCATATAGAGTCGCTTTATTAAATTCTAGAGTCAACTTCGTTTAGGTTAAACTAGAAATTCAAACAATGTTGAGACACACAAGTATTACTCCAAAGACCTGAAGAATATGAAGAAGTAACGAACTACAACGACGACATCATCCTTCAACTTGAGGTTAGTGATAAGCACGCAAGTGCGACACTTTTATACCCACATTTATACTAGATAGGTCTCGATATTTTGCTAATAACTATATTTTAGAGCTTTTACAGGAATTACAAGTGAAATCCGATCACCGGACCGAAAAATGACCACAGTGGATGGCCTGGTATCTTTATATATTAGCACCAATCAAATCACTCATGGCGCTAAATGGAGTTGGAGTTTAATGAGAGTTTGTGGCCTGGCAAACCAACAACTCATATGCCGCAGGGGGACCACCTTGCCATTTTGTTCGTTCAATCTTATGGGCTGCACCACTCAAGCCTAACCCACCAGGAGTAATAGGGAGACGTGGCCAGTTCTATACCACATTTCTTTGTGGTCATCGAAACAGCATCAATTGTTCTGTGTAAGAAAAGAAATTTCATTTCTCATTTCTCCTAGCTTTTACAATCATTGTTAATGGAGAGAGATCGACACAACAGAGAGAGGGGCAGATAGATGAAAATAAATCAATAGACTCGAGGGGTTAATCAGCACAACAATTTGGATCTGTGGGGTTCATCTTCGATCTGGAGTTGGGTATAAATGGAGTTTCTAGACTGAGAAACAAAATCAGCAGCAGTGGGTTGTTAATGGTGGATATCAGTGAAGGCAAGCAGTGGTATTTTGGGTGATTGCTTAAGTTGCAGAATAGCTGAAGTAAAATAGTGTTTCAGTCATGGTTTCAAGCTGTCGGCGTTAAACTGAGACGGAAATGGAGATGGTGAATGAGGGGTGATACAGTGGATCTGTAATGGAAAACAATTGGTTGATTTGGGTGGATTCTGATGTAGTGAAACAGATGGGTTTGTGTTCCATAACAGCAACATGGAATTGAAGATTGAAATCAGTACGTCTACAACAATGAAATTTTTGGGGTTCTTAAATGGATCTATTTTGGGGTATGTTCGATGCAAATCTTTATTGTTCTTGGCAGTTTGGTTCTCATATTAGGAATTGACAGCAACAAGGTTCCAGAAGGAGATGAAATTGGTTGAATCGATGGTGTTTACACAGCAACATCGATGGGGTTCTTGCTTTGGAGAAGAATTGACTGCACCAAGGAGAAGATGGTACAAACATGAGATATTTTGAGCTCGATCTGTGGTGTTTATGTGGTTGGGGTTCAAGCCAACTATTTAAATTTCTCTCAATAGTACATCAACAGATTTTGGGAGCAGTTTAATGTCGGCCTGATATGATATCTGAAGAGGTGAATGGAAACGATTATGAGCTTTGAATCTGGTTGTTTATGCACGAAGAACAACGATTGGAGAGGACTCGAATAGTGTCAGCTGGGACAGAAACGTGAAGCTACAAATCAGGGCAAAAATGAAGTTGATGTTGTTGAAAATCAAGTCTTGCTTCTACTGTTAGTGCTACAAGAGTTGTTGCTGGTATTAGCTCGAGTGTCATGTACAGGGAAGAGTACTCTGTGATTAAGTGGTGATGATGCTGCAAATGAATTGGTACAGAGAATTAAGGGCCAGTGAAGATTGAGTTGTGTGTTGAAGTAGCAGCTATCGTCAGTTCGTCACTGCCAAGAAAGGAGCAACAATGGAGTTGTTTAGATGGTTCGTCCTGTGCAAGGTCTCGATTAGAAGGAAGTTGTCTGAATGGGTTTGTAGTAAACATGGTGACTGTGGGTGATGATATGGAGTTGGCAGTGGTTGAGCTGTTGCTCAGTTGGTTACAGGGCTAGTTGGGTGTTGTGGCCAGGATTTTGGAGTGGCCTGAATTTGGAAACTGAATGCCGGTGATGGAATTGGGCTTTGGGTCTATCTGCTGGTCTCAATTGAAGTTCTGCACAATACCTATAAATAGGCAGCGACAAGGAGAAGCAGAGATAAGCCGTAATCAGGGAAGAAACTAGGTTTTGCTGTTTTGCTTTCTGCAATTCATATGCTTTACTTGTTATTATCTATATCATTTTTGATGGCTTTTAAGAAAACCATGTCTAGCTAAACTCCTCATTAGGGTGAAAGATGAACTTGTAGGTTTAATTTACTTATGTTCTTAAACAGTGTTTGTTAAAAATAAAAGCTTAACGTAATGTTTGTGTTTCTCAAGATTGGGTTGTTTGTTTAATGAGTTTTTCATGTCTTATGCCATGTATATTTCATAGTTGAATTCTTGAACAACATCCATATAGAACCTTGGTGATAAATGATTTATGATAATCCTACGACTATCTATGCCTTGTATGATTAGTGCTTAGGATTTCTACCTTCTAGGTTGAGAACAAACATATCCTCTTAATAATCCTTTTCTATTGTTCTTAACTGAAATATATTTTCCGTGTTTCGATAGCTAGGTTTGCTATTGTACATGAGTCAAATGAGACCTTAGTGAAAGACATAAGTGAAACTTTAGCCTACAACGGATTCCGTAACCCTAATATTTCCACATCCTCGATTACAATTCTTTATAAATTTGCTTTGGTTCAATTTGTTAACTTATAAGAATTCTGAAATCTCCGCTTTGAAATAATCTTGACTTGAAAGTGACTAGTATTGATTGGAAATAGTGTTTGTCACTCCTCGTGGGAACGATCCCTATTTATCACTATTCACATATAGTGCACCGTATACTTGTGGTTAATTAAAGTCTGTTTACCGACTCATCAAGTTTTTGGCGCCGCTGCCGGGGAGTGGTTGCAAAACCCTCTCTAATTGATATTTAGACTTTCTAGTCAGTAGTTTAGGATTTAATTTTCTTTAGTTATTGCTTTGTTTTTAGTTTTTATTTTAGATTTTTGTTAGTTCTTTTTGCTGATTTTGCTTGACTCTTATAGGTACCTTTCTTAGTTATTTTGGATTGCGGCCTAGGAATTGGTAGCGAGCGAAAAGAGATTAAGTGCTTGATTTACTTGCAAAAGCTTTTGCAAGTTAAGTACGAATCAACTTTTTGCTTGTGTGTATGCAAAATTTTCCGGTTGGTTGGAATAGAAATCAATTTGCTCCACTATTTATGGCTGGAACCGATGATGAGGGTGAAAACCCTCCAGTTAAGAGTTTGAGAGACTATATGTATCCAACTAGAGTCTCTCAACTTTCTTGCATTGTTTTTCCTGCTACTACAGCAACTTATGAGATTAGGACCAATACCATTCAAGCTCTTCCCAACTTTTATGGTAAGGAGAATGAAAATCCTTACCATCACATTAGAGACTTTGAAGAATTGTGTGGTACGGTGTAAATTAAGAATCTGTCTGATGAATACCTTAAACTTAGGTTGTTCCCTTTCTCATTAAAGGATAAAGCAAAATCTTGGTTAGATGCATTGGCTCCTTCGTCAGTTAGGACTTGGGAATACATGACAAAACTGTTTTTGAACAAATTTTTCCCTAGGCATAAGACTTCTGCCATTTGTCAAAAATTGAATAGTTTTGTGCAACAACAGGGAGAATCTCTCTATGACTATTTAGAGAAATTCCATGATCTTTTGCTGCAGTGTCCACACCATGGATTTGATACTCCTAGGCTTACGTTGATTCTTTACGAAGGATTAGATCATAAAACTATGACCACGGTAGAGCCACTTTGTGGTGGTAAGTTTCAGAAAAAAAGTGCTGATGAGGGGTATACATTCTTGCAAGAGGTAGCTGAAAAAACCCAAGAGTGGGATGCTAAGGAACCAGTAAGGTCAATTGCTAATAGCAAAGGAGCGCACAGAGTTGATATTCAATTTGACTCTGACGCTAAAATAGCTTCTTTGACAAGAAGGCTTGAATCGCTAGAACATAGTTCTAAAGCTAAGCCTTTTGTTGAGTCTCCAGACCAAGCCTTTTATGACGATGGTAGTGAACAAGTCAATGCTCTCTATCAAGATAATCGTCGTAAATTTGACCCTTATTCCAATACATACAACCCATGGTGGGCAAGACACCCTAACTTTTCATGGTCTAGAGGTCAGTATGAAGGTCAGTCTAATATTGCTAGTGGGTACACACAGAAACCTTCCATTCCTAATGATTCTTCTAACCAAAGAATTCCTGGCATGGAAGAAAGTCTAAGTTTGTTTATGCAGGCTACTCAAAAGTCTATAACAAACCTAGAACAGACTACTTCAAGGTCCATAGCAAATTTAGAACAACAGATAGGTCATCTTACTAGTCAAGTGAATGAAAGAGACAAGGGACAGTTCCCAAGTCAAATAATGCCTAACCCTAAGGGTTCTTTTGAGGTCAACACATCTGGTGTTAAATCCTCCGATCAAGTCCAAGTCGTTACTTCCTTAAGAAGTGGACGGGTCATTGATAATCATGTTAGTAATCCTAAGGAAAATGAGCATGTTAGGAACACGCCCATTGTGACGCAGGTTACACCTTCGGCACAAAAAGAAACCGATGCATCTGAAAAAGATGAAGCTGAAAATACTTATGTTCCTCGTGCTCCATTTCCTCAACGGTTATTACCTCGTAAGAAAGGAGCAAGTTCTAGTGACATCTTAGAAGTTTTCAAACAGGTTAAGATTAACATTCCTCTACTAGATGCCATTAAACAAATTCCTTTGTATGCTAAGTTCTTGAAAGATATGTGCACTGTGAAACGTAATTTGAATGTGCAAAAGAGAGCTTTCCTTGCTGAACAGGTGAGCTCTATCATTACGCAGAAAACGCCGCCTAAATACAAGGATCCTGGTTGTCCTACTATTGCTTGCACTATAGGAGAACACAATATTGAACATGCTTTGTTAGATTTAGGCGCTAGTGTGAATCTTTTGCCATATTCTGTGTATGAACAATTAGGACTTGGTGACTTGAAACCCACTAATGTTACACTCCAATTGGCTGATAGATCCATTAAAATTCCTAGAGGAGTGGTAGAAGACATTCTTGTGCAGGTTGATAGCTTTGTTTATCCCGTGGATTTCATAATTTTAGACACACAACCTGTGGCAGACCCTAGTGGTCAGATTCCTATTATTTTAGGACGACCTTTCTTAGCAACCGCTAATGCGATCATAAACTGTAGGAATGGTATTATGGAACTTACTTTTGGAAGTTGGAAAATGGAAGTGGATGTTTTTACTGTTGCACGTTCTCCTCCTGATTTTGATAACCATGAAACTGTTTGTATGATTGATGAAATTGTTCATGATACTTTCTTGCAGAATCATCTAGAAGATCCATTAGAAGCATGTTTAGCTTATTTTGGGCAGGATATAATTGATGATAGTGTCATTTGTGAAGTCAATGCTTTGTTAGACTCCACCCCACTGCTGGACACTAGTAAATGGAAGCCTAGAATTGAACCTCTTGTACTGTCCGAGTCTCAACTAGTTCCATCAGTCGAGAAAGCTCCGACTTTGACCCTTAAGCCATTGCCTGACACTCTAAAATATGTTTTTCTAGGCTCTGAGAACACTTTACCTGTTATTATTGCTTCAAATCTCACACTAGAACAGGAAAGTAGGTTGGTAGATGTCGTTAGAGAACATAAGACGGCTATAGGTTGGTCCATTGCAGATTTGAAAGGTATTAGTCCTAGTGATTGTATGCATCATATATACTTAGAAGAGAATTCTAAAACATCTAGAGAAATGCAACGTAGGCTAAATCCTAACATGAAAGAGGTAGTAAGAGAGGAAGTGCTGAAACTATTGGATGCGGGTATCATTTACCCAATATCCGATAGTACTTGGGTCAACCCTGTTCAAGTTGTACCCAAGAAATCAGGAATTACCGTAGTCAAAAATGAATGTAATGAATTGATTCCCACTCAGCAGACCACCGGGTGGCGTGTATGCATTGACTATAGGAGATTGAACAAGGTCATGAGGAAATATCATTTTCCTCTGCCATTCATCGACCAAATGCTTGAGAGGTTAGCTGGCCATAGTTACTATTGTTTCTTAGATGGTTACTCCAGTTATAACCAAATCCCTGTTGCCCCTGAAGACCAAGAAAAGACCACTTTTACATGTCCATTTGGGACATTTGCATATAGACGCATGCCTTTTGGGTTGTGTAATACACCCGCCACTTTTCAGCGTTGTATGTTGAGCATATTTTCTGACATGGTAGAAAGGTTTATTGAAGTTTTCATGGATGATTTTTCTGTGTTTGGTTCTTCTTTCGATGAATGTCTCCATCATCTCACTCTTGTCTTAGTGAGATGCAAGGAGAAGAATCTTGTGTTGAATTGGGAGAAATGTAACTTCATGGTTCAGTCTGGAATTGTGTTAGGTCACATTGTTTCTTCCAAAGGTATAGAAGTAAACAAGGCTAAGGTTGATTTAATTTCTAAGTTGAAACCTCCACGTACAGTTACTGAAGTTAGATCATTCCTAGGTCATACAGGTTTTTACCGTCGTTTTATTAAAGATTTTAGTAAGATCTCACGTCCTTTATGCAATCTTCTTGGTAAGGACGTTGCTTTTGCCTTTGATGAAACTTGTATTGCAGCTTTTGAGAAGATGAAATTGTTGTTAACTTCTGCCCCTATTATACAACCGCCTGATTGGAATCTTCCATTTGAGATTATGTGTGATGTTTCTAATTTTGCAGTTGGAGCTGTTTTAGGACAGCGCAAGGATAAAGCACAGCATGTTATTTACTATGCTAGTAAGACATTGAATGATGCACAATTGAATTACACCACTACTGAAAAAGAACTCTTATCGATTGTGTGTGCCTTAGAAAAGTTCAGACCTTATCTTTTAGGGTCTAAAATCATTATATTCTCTGATCATACTGCATTGAAGTACCTTCTTTCCAAGAAGGATGCTAAACTAGGTTGATTAGATGGATATTATTGCTACAGGAGTTTAACTTTGATATTCAGGACAAGAAGGGTTCCGAAAACGTAGTGGCATATCACCTTTCTAGGATCATTTCTAAGTCTTCTAATGATGCTTTACCTTTGCATGAATCGTTCCCCGATGAACAATTGTTTGCTGTTTCGCAGTTACCTTGGTTTGCTGATATTGTTAATTATTTTGCTATTGGTCAAATTCCTGAACATTGGTCGAAACAAGATAGAACTAAATTTTTAGCCGAGGTGAAGCATTTCTTTTGGGATGACCCATATTTGTTCAAATATTGTCCTGATCAGATTATTCGCAGATGTGTGCCTGATGATGAAATGATGGGTGTTATCACTTTTTGCCATTCTTATGCTTGTGGTGGCCATTTTAGCTCTAAGAAAACTTCTGCCAAAATTCTGGAGTGTGGATTTTATTGGCCTACTTTGTTTCATGATACTTATGAGTTTTGTCGATGTTATGACAGGTGCCCAAAACTGGGAAGGATTACTCGGCGCAACATGATGCCGCTGAACTCCATATTGGTAGTGGAAATATTTGACGTATGGGGAATAGACTTCATGGGACCTTTCCCTTCTTCAAATGGTAATGTATACATCTTACTAACAGTTGATTATGTGTCCAAATGGGTAGAGGCTATACCTACCAAGACGAATGATCGCAACGTTGTGATCAAGTTCGTTAGAGAATACATATTTTCTCGATTTGGTACCCCTAGAGCCATTATAAGTGATGGAGGGTCACATTTTTGCAATAATTCTTTTAAGACTCTTTTAAGTAAGTACTCCATTACTCATAAAGTCTCTACTCCATTACAAATGGTAATGTATACATCTTACTAGCAGTTGATTATGTGTCCAAATGGGAAGAGGCTATACCTACCAAGACGAATGATCGCAACGTTGTGATCAAGTTCGTTAGAGAATACATATTTTCTCGATTTGGTACCCCTAGAGCCATTATAAGTGATGGAGGGTCACATTTTTGCAATAGTTCTTTTAAGACTCTTTTAAGTAAGTACTCCATTACTCATAAAGTCTCTACACCATATCACCCCCAGACTTGTGGTCAAGTCGAAGTTTCTAACCGACAAATTAAGCAAATATTAGAGAAAACGGTGAATCCAAATCGTAAAGATTGGTCTGCACGATTATTGGATGCACTTTGGGCTTACCAAACTGCTTATAAGACACCCATTGGTATGTCTCCGTATCGACTTGTCTATGGAAAGGCATGTCATTTACCGGTTGAGTTAGAACATAAGTCCTATTGGGCCATTAAGACTTTTAATGTTGATTTGTCTACAGCTGGGAATCACTGTAAGCTTCAACTCAATGAGTTAGAAGAGATTAGGAATGATGCATATGAAAATGCAAAGCTTTACAAAGAGAAAACTAAAGTGTTTCATAATAAGTCGATTAGTCGTAAGTCATTTGAACCTGGGCAAAAAGTTCTCTTGTATAATTCTAGGTTGCATTTATTTCCGGGCAAGTTGAGATCACGTTGGACAGGCCCATACTATGTCAAAGAAGTTTTCCCTCATGGGGCTGTCGAACTTGAGAACAGAGAATCTGGTAATGTGTTTAAGGTTAATGGCCAGCGAGAAAAATCATTTTTAGAGCTCCTCAATACCGAGGTGGAAACTGTCCTTCTCGAAGATCCGGTCTACCAAGACTAATACTATTTTGGATCATTGTTGTTGTATATTAGTAGATTTTTGTTCCTTTTTACGTTTTGTTTGTTGTTTTTGCAGGGATACAAAAGAATTTGCTTCGTGGGAGTCAACCCGCAGATGTGTTTCCTCAACTTGATTTTTTATTTTCATTTATTTGCTTGTTGCATCGCATAATAGAAATTTCCCACCTGGATTCTTACTTTGAATGACTCGATTACATTGAGGACAATGTAAAGATCAAGTGTGGGGGAGCGGTTAACACTTTAGATTTTTGTAGGTTATTCACTTTCATGTTATGACCAGCTATGGAGCGGGTCTGTAAAAAAAAACGGTTTATTTGAGCCTATTGCATTTCATGACCAGCTGTGGAGCGGGTCTATTTCTTATCATTTCATGACCAGCTGTGGAGCGGGTCTATTTTCTTTGTTTTCTATCATTTTATGACCAGCTGTGGAGCGGGTCTTTAAAAAAAAAACTTCATGATGACCAGCTGTTGAGCGGGTCTTGAAGTTTTGTATATGACCAGCTGTGGAGCAGGTCTAATTTCTATTTTGCTCGGGACTGGAAAAATGTAAGTGTGGGGGAATATGATAAGCACGCAAGTGCGACACTTTTATACCCATATTTATACTATCTAGGTCTCGATATCTCACTAATAACTATATTTTAGAGCTTTTACAGGAATTACAAGTAAAATCCGATCACCGGACCGAAAAATGACCAAAGTGGATGGCCTGGTATCTTTATATATCAGCACCACTCAAATCACTCATGGCACTAAATGGAGTTGGAGTTTAATGAGAGTTTGTGGTCTGGCAGACCAACAACTCACATGCCGCAGGGGGACCACCTTGCCGTTTTGTTCGTTCAATCTTATGGACTGCACGATTCAAGCCTAACCCATCAGGAGTAATAGGGAGACGTGGCCAGTTCTATACCACATTTCTCTGTGGTCATCGAAACAGCATCAATTGTTCTGTGTAAGAAAAGAAATTTCATTTTTCATTTCTCATTTCTCCTAGCTTTTACAATCATTGTTAATGGAGAGAGATTGAGACAACAGAGAGAGGGGCAGATAGATGAAAATAAATCAATAGCCTCAAGGGGTTAATCAGCAGCAACAATTTGGATCTGTGGGGTTCATCTTCGATCCGGAGTTGGGTATAAATGGAGTTTCTAGACTGAGAAACAAAATCAGCAGCAGTGGGTTGTTAATGGTGGACATCAGTGAAGGCAAGCAGTGGTATTTTTGGTGATTGCTGAAGTTGCAGAATAGCTGAAGTAAAGTAGTGTTTCAGTCATGGTTTCAAGCTGCCTGCCTTAAACTGAGGGGTGATACAGTGGATCTGTAGTGGAAAACAATTGGTTGATTTGGGTGGATTCTGATGCAGTGAAACAGATGGGTTTGTGTTCCATAACAGCAACATGGAATTGAAGATTGAAATCAGTACATCAACAACAATGAAATTTTGGGGGTTCTTAAATGGATCTATTTTGGGGTATGTTCGATGCAAATCTGTATTTTTCTTGGCAGTTTGGTTCTCATATTAGGAATTGACAGCAGCAAGGTTCCAGAAGGAGATGAAATTGGTTGAATCTATGGTGTTTACACAGCAACAACGATGGGGTTCTGGCTTTGGAGAAGAATTGACTGCAACAAGGATAAGATGGTACAAACATGAGATATTTTGAGCTCGATCTGTGGTGTTTATGTGGTTGAGGTTCAAGCCAACCATTTAAATTTCTCTCAACAGTACATCAACAGATTTTGGGAGCAGTTTAATGTCGGCCTGATATGATATCTGAAGAGGTGAATGGAAACGATTCTGAGCTTTGAATCTGGTTGTTTATGCACGAAGAACAACGATTGGAGGGGACTCGAATAGTGTCAGCTGGGACAGAAACGTGAAGCTACAAATCAGGGCAAAACTGAAGTTGATGTTGTTGAAAATCAAGTCTTACTTCTACTGTTAGTGCTACAAGAGTTGTTGCTGGTATTAGATCGAGTGTCATTGTACAGGGAGGAGTACTCTGTGATTAAGTGGTGATGATGCTGCGAATGAATTGGTACAGAGAATTAAGGGCCAGCGAAGATTGAGTTGTGTGTTGAAGTAGCAGCTATCGTCAGTTCGTCACTGCCAAGAAAGGAGCAACAATGGAGTTGTTTAGATGGTTCGTCCTGTGCAAGGTCTCGATTAGAAGGAAGTTGGCTGAATGGGTTTGGCGTAAACATGGTGACTGTGGGTGACGATATGGAGTTGGCAGTGGTTGAGCTGTTGTGGCCAGGATTTTGGAGTGGCCTGAATTTGGAAACTGAATGCCGGTGATGGAATTGGGCTTTGGGTCTATCTGCTGGGTCTCAATTGAAGTTCTGCACAATACCTATAAATAGGCAGCGACAAGGAGAAGCAGATATAATCCGTAATCAGGGAAGAAACTAGGTTTTGCTGTTTTGCTTTCTGCAATTCATATGCTTTACTTGTTATTATCTATATCATTTTTGATGGCTTTTAAGAAAACCATGTCTAGCTAAACTCCTCATTAGGGTGAAAGATGAACTTGTAGGTTTAATTTACTTATGTTCTTAAACAATGGTTTTTAAAAAATAAAATCTTAACGTAATGTTTGTGTTTCTCAAGATTGGGTTTTTTGTTTAATGAGTTTTTCATGTCTTATGCATGTATATTTTATAGTTGAATTCTTGAACAACATCCATATAGAACCTTGGTGATAAATGATTTATGATAATCCTACGACTATCTATGCCTTGTATGATTAGTGCTTAGGATTTCTACCTTCTAGGTTGAGAACAAACATATCCTCTTGATAATCCTTTTCTATTGTTCTTAACTGAAATATATCTTCCGTGTTTCGATAGCTAGGTTTGTTATTGTACATGAGTCAAATGAGACCTTAGTGAAAGACATAAGTGAAACTTTAGCCTACAACGGATTCCGTAACCCTAATATTTCCACATCCTTGATTACAATTCTTTATAAATTTGCTTTGGTTCAATTTGTTAGCTTATAAGAATTCTGAAATCTCCGCTTTGAAATAATCTTGACTTGAAAGTGATTAGTATTGATTGGAAATAGTGATTGCGATTAATTAAAATCGGTCTACCGACTCATCAGTTAGTAATATTGACTTGAACTGTTTCATTGCTAACGTATCTTTCAAGTCGTGTTATATTGAAAACATAACTGCGAAGCTGTATATACTATACATAGTGTATATTACTCTAGTGATGTGACATGATCATAATAGTATGATCATAGTATTAAGGAATTAGACTACGAAGTATAACGCTTATCTTTTGAACTTTGTAGATATGACATCGACATAATCTTGTATATATTGTTATGATTATGTTCATGGATTATGGTGAAGATTTCATCCTAGGAAACAATGTTTTACATTTGTTTAAAGGAAGTACATTCATGAACTTGTTTCGTGAATCGAAAGGGAAATCAATAGGGTTATTGGTCCGGCTATTCATTGCAAATATTTGGATGACCAATATGTGTGAGTTGGTAGAACCGATCTTAACTCAGGTTATGTATCTTGGTATAACTAATCAAAATGCCTAGACTTATGATTTGGTATGACCGATTTTGATAATTGGTGTAACCGATCCTAAGTAATCACCATGTGATGGTATGATCGATCCTTGTAATTGGTGTGACCGATCCTAGTAATTGGTGTGACCGATCCTTGTAATTGGTGTAACCGGTCCTGGTAACTGGTGTGACCGAGCACAAGTAATACCATGTGTAGATGTAACCGATCCTTGTAACTGGTGTAACCGATCCTAGTGACTGGTGTGACCGATCAAAAGTATTTCCATATTTAGGTACAACCGATCCTAGTGATTGGTATAACCGATTGAACCCATGTATGTGATTTGATATGATCAATCACATAGTAGTCTTGGATTACAGGCAAACCAATTTCAAACTTGTTTGGAAGTGTGGTATAACAAATTCCAAGAATGCAAATCCATGTAAATATGAAATAAGGATTTGCAGTGAAAAGATGTCAACATACTTTGAACACGAGCAGTAACTCTTCTCATTTATTGTTCAAAGATATTCCTTAGTACTCAAGGTGATTCTGTGCCGAAATAAATTAAGAATCTTTTAATTAAGGTTTTTGGTTTTATATGCTTTAATTACCAGCAATTAATGCAAATCTCTAGAGAATAAAATTTAGTAATGTGCATTTACTATTTGGAGATTTTCTATTGAGAGATTTCGGAAATATTGGACAAGCATTTATATTGGAATTAGGAAAACCGAATTTCGCCATTAATTGCATATCTTGAGAATACTTTCGGTTTTGGAAATTCCTTGGTATCCAAACATCCTTGGTCTATAAATACCTAAGTTTGCATTTCTAGCAAACTATCCTTAGAGCCAGGCAAACTTCATTTTTTGTTGTTTCTAGTGGAACCGTCTATTCGGAGAGGGAAAGTATCCTAATTAGGTGAAATCTCTTACGACCGCTCGTTTAAAGACTTCTGTGAGATCAAGAAGCTCTACGAGTACCGTTGGTGGGAAACTAGATACTTGCAGTGTTATTAGTTTTTGATTGATTTGATTGACTAATGGTTGTTGAAACTTTGATTGCACCTAGTTTGTTTATGCTTGGGAATCTCCTCTTCTGATATAAGATTCACTCAAACTAGATCAGAGTATCGACGGGATCTTTAGAACTATTGTTAGATCTAAAGATATCTTGTGATAATTCACTGTTAACAGACTCCGTTCTTTGCATGATTGATCACGAGAGATTCAAGTGGTGTTGTGCAGGTTTTGAAGATAAAAGAAGATTTGAAGATGAAGAATATTTCTTATTAGTTTTTGTATCCTGTGAATTATGTGCACAAACCTTGATCGGCTGGGATCCAACTAGAATCAGTTTATGTTTGATAGATCTGATTGATTAGTTGCTTGAGATCGGCATTCTCTATATTTAGCTTTGAGATTTATATTGATTGAGTGTGAATCTATACTTGACTATTTCGGTAGTTAAAGTTAGATTGATCTAACCAGACAAAGGAGTTTATTAGATTAAACGGAAGAGCCTTTGTCAACGATTCATTTATATATCTTGTAGCAAGATTGATTAGATCGGTTACCAAACATATTCTTCCTTTGGTGTTTGGAATACGATACAAAGGACTTGATATTCACGTGTGTGACTCTAGAAGTCGAAGGCGCAGGGATACTGAGGGAACTAAGTAGCTAGGGGTAGTCTGCTTGATCTCAACTATACGAAGTTGGTATTAGATTTTGTATAGCGGCTTAATTATGAAAGTATTCAAAACTGGACTAGGTCCCGAGGTTTTTCTGCATTTGCGGTTTCCTCGTCAACAAAATCTTGCTATGTCTTTTACTTTGATTTCGGCTTTATAATTGTTTATTATAATAAAGCAAAATACACATATACGTTAACCCCGCATTACTTGATAGTGATCCTATAGAATTTGGTAATTACCGAACCTATTATCAAGTAAGACACTTTGTTATAGTATTGTCTCGATCTTGTATCCATAGTCTATCACACAAGTTATCTTGTTGTTGTATTTTCTCGATCTTGTATCCATAGACAATCACACGAAGTGTGAACCGAATTGTCGTATTGTATCGACTCTGTCCATAGACGATCACATTCGGTAGAGGACTTATAGGTTGAAACAAAAAGATTGTGGTGTATTTGGGTACCCTCATCTTTTTACCTTGTTTTTTTTTTTAATATTGGGTACCAGAATAATGAGTTGGACATTTGCTAGGTACCAACCATTATATAGCCCAATAAACATTTATTGCACATCTTTAGTATTTATAGATTTGGTAATTCCTTGTTGTCCGAACAAGCCTTGGTCATTACACTATATATAATAGAGCTCCTATTCTTACAAACTCATCCATTGGACACGCTGAACTAGTCGTTTGGGTGGGAATCCCACTGGTAGTATTCTCGTAATACTCATATGAGATGGGAGTTTCCTTATTATATGAAATCTCTTACTGAGCCTTCATTTAAAGTTTTAAGTGGGATCAATAAGCTTTAGTAGTACCATTGGTGGAAAACTAAATCATATTGCTATTTTAGTTTTTGATTATGATTTGATTGACTAACGGTGAAGTTGAACCTTGATAGATCTAGTTTGTTTATTCTGTGATCCTTATCTTCTAATATAAGGTCACTCGAACTAGTTTAATGATCGACGATTTTAGATATGTATTATTGATTAAAGATATGAAGATAGGACTATTGATTATCCATTATTTACACACTTCGTTCGTTGCATGATCTACCATTAGTGGGAATCAAGTTGTTTGTGCAGGTACTTTGAAAATTAAAGACTATAAGATTTTCTTTTTGGTATTATAATATTTGTAATAACTTCTTGTACACTTGATTGACTGGGATCCAACAAGTTGTTTATCTCAAATAAAATTTAAAGCCTGTTGTATAGATAGGCGATATATCTGGGTGTTTCTCTTTAAGATCTACTTTGATAGTTTGTAAAACTAAGATTGATTATTTCTATGGTCTTTATCTTAGTTGATCTCACCTACAAAGTATTTTATATGAATTAAACGGAAGAATCTTTGTACTCATCTTATCTCTGATTAACTTGTTCATCTAGGAGATTGATAGAGAAGTTACTAAAACAAGTTAGTCCTTTAGTGTTTCGGATTATGATCCAAATGAGATGAGTGATAGAAATATTCACACCCGGTGAACCAAATTGAGATAGTGAACTTTATCTTGGGATTCATGTGCGTAGACCAAATTGGTTGTAGGCATAGGGATACTTAGGGAATTGACTAATTTGGAGTTAGTTTACTTGGTCTTAACGATAATAAGTTGTTGTTGTCAATGTGTATAACAACTTAATTATGAGTGCATTCAAAACTAGACTAGGTACCAAGATTTTCCTGCCTTGCATTTTTTTTATCGTTAATAAAATCTTGTCGTGTGCCTTTACTTTATTTTTCGCATTATAAATAGTATTACAATTATAATTAAAGTAAGAGCATTGTACGTTAATCAACACTTGGTTTGATCCCGTATATTGGTTCAAATTTGAACTTACGCTATATACCAAGTGTACATCTTGTTTAAGTAATCTCCTTGACAGTTCGTGTTGTATTAGATTACCCAAGGTGTGTCTTGCATAGGTTGATATCGAAAAGATTGTAGTGTACTTGGTACTCTCGTCATTTCAAGCGGTGTTATTGTAAAGATAAGGTTCATAAATAAAGAAGTAAGTATGCCACCAATACTAAAAATAATAAAATTATTGGGTTAATACACTTACTGTTTCAGAATTTGTAATAGTAATAAATAAATAATGAAAATATATTGTGATTTTGACTTCAGTATTAAAAAAAATATTAAAAAAATTAAGGCTTTGTGTGGAACACGACGAGCATTGACCGATGGTGATGTAAAGTTCTAATAAAATTGAAGACCACCAGTAATATATTGGTGCTTGATCTAAATCTTCCAACGATTTGACAAAACCAAGTAATATGTTAATGAGTTAGCATCTGGAAATAGACATTGGCATATTGTTCACAACACAGACGCATGTTCGAGCTCCTCATAATGTTCAGGGAACAAGTTGTTTTTGCTATCCTGTTTTCATTCATTTTCTTAGCATAACATTGTAAAAAGCTTTTTAACAAAAATACCTCTAGTCCATGGGATTTTGGTCTTCTATGATCTGGATTTCCTTTTAAATTATTTGAGTATAATTGAATCCGGTCTCTCCATCTTCCTTCTGACTCCCACTTTAATTTGTCAAATGGAAGTATATTTTGAAAAAGCGGGGGTATAACAACCACACCCAATAATTCGTTCGGCAATCTGTATGGACTAACTCCAATATTATTCCGAGAGCACCAGCTTATAAACCGAGCTCAACCAAGAAAGATATCAAAGAGTTATATCCCTTTTTATCAAATCAATCAGCAAATCAAACAGATAAAAATCTGTTAGAGCACTGCTCGGTCGAACTCGCAAGCGTTGCTATCTCAAGCTTGTTTGTCAAGTTTAGTTGCAAAAACTATAAGTCTTGATTTCTAGTCTACTTATAGCTAAGTCTCGGATTAGGATAGAAAGTGTAGTTGAGCTTTAGACTTCACGGCGTTCATCGATTGAAGACGAAGAACTACTAAGGGGAGCTTGTGGAACTTCATCAAAAAAAGGTATGTGGAGACTTGAACTCACCTATCACTCAAAAGTCTATTTACTTTATCTTCTATTTGAGACAAAAGTCGTATAGCTATATAGACTTCGATTATACACATTTGATATTTCGAGCTGAGTTTAACTCGTTTACATATTTCTCGAAATATGTGTTGGTAAGCTTTTGCTTTAACCAAGTTCATCTTATATTCTTGACGAAAGTCAAAATATGATCATGTGAAAATTGCCTGGTAACATCTTACATGACTTGCGTG
Organism: Papaver atlanticum; assembly: GCA_023531105.1. Lineage (NCBI taxonomy): Eukaryota > Viridiplantae > Streptophyta > Magnoliopsida > Ranunculales > Papaveraceae > Papaver > Papaver atlanticum. The sequence goes on along the minus strand of JAJJMB010017528.1, from coordinate 2,300,672 downwards.
AGACAGTCATTTGTTATAGACTCAGAATGTTTCGTATTGATCATTCGATCACTTGAAAATTTCTTTGAAGCTAATAGTTTGTGTGAGACAGCTATTGTCGTCTTCTAAGAATGTTTCAATGGTTGAAATGAGAGTTTGGAACAATTGGATATAAGCACAGTATGCGTACTTGCATATGTGTAATCCAAGTCCGGGAACCATGGTATGCATACCCGTATGCATACTGATTGGTTTAGTTAAGGTCCGGGAACCAAGTACACATACCGGTACGCCTACTGCCGTGAGGTTCAAGTTCCGGGACTTTACTGAGTTTGGTGGTATGCATACCATTTCACATACTGGCGAACCCAAACTTAGTCCGACCACTTAGGTATGCGTACCCATTCGCATACTTGAGTTGGTTATGTTCTAAAATCGGTTTGTTCATGAACTAATACATTTATATAATAAGGAATGCAATCTTTTGCAAACCGTGGCTATAATGTTCATGAATTGATTCGAGTGAATCAAAATCAATTTTGCTTCAATCGTGTCTTGTATACTTCTATGAGAATATAAACAATTGAACAACTCTAGAACTAGTTTCATTTGAGTCATTTGAACTAGTTATGGTTAAGATGAATATGGTTGATATGAAAGTGTTCATATGGTTAACTTCGGTTAACTATTGTTGAGCCAACAAAGGTGTACACGTTTAGGTACGGTTACCCATATCTAAATGAAGTCACTTTTCATTTGTGTGTAACAAGCTAAGTTCGATCTAACGGTTGAAAGATATTAGCTTGAGTCTAATCAGGTTTTCATCTAACGGTGAATATTGAATGCTTTGTTACCAAGGTAACATTGATTGCAAATCCTGATTTGAAGACTATATAAGGGAGAACTCTAGCAACTGGGAAACCTAATCCCCACACCTCATGTGTGATACTAGTTGCGACTAGAGTCGATTCTCCTTTAACCTTAGGTTTTTTCCAAAACCCTGTAGGTTAACGACTTGAAGACTTCATTGGGATTGTGAAGCCAGACCCAACTATTTTCTCTGTAGTTGCATGTTCTGATCTTGTTGTTTTCTATCGTGATTGAGTAATATCTTCTCTAATATTGGCTCGAGATTAAATCTCCGATAGGCAAGATAAAAAGTAGTCACAAACATCTTCGTCTCATCGTTTGTGATTCCACAATATCTTGTTTCGCTTCCATACAATTAAGATTATTGTGAGGTGATTGATATTTCTAGGATGTTCTTCGGGAATATAAGTCCGGTATATCAATTGGTTCCTGATCATCTTGATTTATCAAAAGACGGAACAAAACTCATAGGTTTATCTGTGGGAGACAGATTTATCTATTCAATAGATTTTCTGTGTGAGACAGATTGGTTTATCAAGTCTTCAACTTTGGGTTGTAGCAACTCTTAGTTGTAGGTGAGATCAGCTAAGGGAATCAAGTGCGTAGAGTCATGTTGGGATTCAGATACGTAAGGAGCGCAACTGTACCTTAATCAGTGTGAGATTGGTTAGGGCTCAACTAAATTCCAGTCCGAAGTTAACTTGGAGTAGGCTAGTGTCTGTAACGGCTTAATACAGCGTGGTGTTCAAATCTGAACTAGGTCCCGGGGTTTTTCTGCATTTGCGGTTTCCTCGTTAACAATTTTTTTTTTGTCTGTGTTTTTTTTTTCCACATTATATTTGTTTATATAATTGAAATATCACAGGTTGTGTGTAAGTTCAATCAATTGTGAATCCAACCTTTGGTTGTTGATTAAATTGATTGACACTTGGATATTGGTTTTTGATACCGTCCAAGTTATTTATTGTATTCAATCGGGATCACAAATTTTTATTTATTTGATTGCAGATTGAATTGAGAAATAGAGATATAAATCTTTGATATACTTTTCTTAAGATTGAGTCTGACTGTCTAGTTGATTCTCTTAAAAGTATATTGGAGTTAGTCCATACAGATTGCTAAGAGAAATATTGGGTGTGGTTGTTGTACCCCCGCTTTTTAAAAATCTGTGAGCCTGATTGATGTGAGAAATACTTGGACGGTACCAAAGACCAACGCCCAAGTGTAAATCAATTTATATCCAACAAACAAAGGTCGGATTTACCAATTGACTGAACTACGTACAACCTGTGATATTTCAGTTATACAAAAAAAATATAATGCGGAAAAGAAATAACATAGACACTAGAAATTTTGTTAACGAGGAAACCGCAAATGCAGAAAACCCCGGGACCTAGTCCAGATTTGAACACCGCACTGTATTAAGCCGTTATAAACACTAGCCTACTACAAGTTAACTTCGGACTGGAATGTAGTTGAGCCCTAACCAAGTCTCACACCGATTAAGGTAGAGTCGCGTTCCTTATGCCTCTAGAACCACGCCAGATTCTGCACACTTGATTCCCTTAGCTGATCTCACGCACAACTAAGAGTTGCTACGACCCAAAGTCGAAGACTTATAAACAAATCTGTCTCCCACAGATAAGTCTATTCTGATAGATAAATTTTTCTCCCACAGAAGTACCTATGAAGTTTTGTTTCATCTTATGATAAATCAAGGTTAAAGGAACCAATTGATAATCCGGTCTTATACTCCTGAAGAGCATCCTAGAAATGTCAATCACCTCACAATAACTTAACTATATAGCAGTAGAAGAACTTATTGTGGAACCACAAAGTCTGAGACGAAGAACTTTGTGATTACTTTTTATATCTTACCTATCGGAGATAAATCTCGAGAAAATCTTATAGAAGATATTACTCAATACGATGGAACAAGTAAGATCAGAATACGCAACTATAGAGAAAATAGTTATCTGGCTTCACGAATCCCAAATGAAGTCTTCAACTCATTAACCTAATATGGTTTTGGAAAAAACTAGGTTAAAGGAGAATCGACTCCAGTACGTAACTAGGACACATGAAAGTGCCGAGATTAGGTTTTCCAATTGCTAGAGTTCTCTCTTATATAGTCTTTCAAATCCGGGTTTGCTTTCAATAAAAACTAAGATAGCTTAGTAACAAAGCATTCAATATTCACCGTTAGATGAAATCCTGATTTAAGATTCAAGCTAAGTTTGCTTAAAACCAAAGCAATATCTCTCCACCGTTAGATGGTCTTAGCTTGTTACACACAAATGAAATATACCTTCATTTAGATATGGGTAACCGTACCTAAACGTGTATATTGAGTTAGCTCAATAACTTAACCAAAGTTAGCCATATGAATACTTTTGTCTTAACAACATTCATCTAACACATCTAAATCAACTATGATGATCAATCATTCATGAAAGATAATCAAATAAATCTAATTGTGTTTCACATAAAGTTGTTCAATTGTTCACTATCTCATAGAAATATGTATGAACAAATTGAAACAAAATCGGATTGACTCGTAATCGTACAAAGTAATTATATAAGAATAAATCCATGAACATTAAGCCACAGTTTGCAAAGATTGCATTCCTTAATTCATAGATGTATTTGTTCATGAGTATGAGAATCATACTTAACCGATTTTAGAACTTAACCACTAAGTTTGCAAACAGGTACGCAAACTATGGCTTCCGGACTTTGGTCTTGTCCAGCCGTTTGCAAACGGGTACACAAACAGCCGTCCCGGACCTAACTCAGGTAGAACCGTTCGCATACTAGGTATGCAGACAAGGTTCTCGGACTTTACAGTTAAAACTGTTCGCATACTAGGTATGCAAACAAGGTTCCCGGACATGAATCATACCAAAATAGTTTGCATACTAGGTACGCATACTATGTTGTATCCAGACAAAGGTATTTGTTCTAAACTCCCATTTCAATCATTGAAACATCCTTAGAAGACGACAATGGTTGTCTCACACAAACCTTTAGCTTATAAGTAATTTTCAAGTGATCGAATGATCAATAAGAAACATTCCAAGTCGACATCAAATGATTGTCTCACACAAATCATGTAAGATGTTTCAAGGAAATTTCCACATGATCATCTTTTGACTTATTATTTAGTTTCCAAAAATTAAGTTGTTTCCAACTAAACTCATCAAGAATATGATGAATATAGTTAAAGCAAAAAGTTTCCAACACATATTTCGAGAAATAGATAAGCGAGATAAACTCGGCTCGAAATATCAAATGTGTACAATATAATAGTCTACATAGCTATACGACTTAGTCTCATTAGAAGATAAAATTGAATAGACTTCTGAGTGATAGATAAGTTTTAGTCTCCACATACCTTTTGTTGATGAAGTTCCTCCAAGCTCTCCTCAGTAGATCTTCGTCTTCAATCGATGAACGCCGTGAAGTCTAAATCTCAACTACACATTCTATCCTAATCCGAGACATAGCTATAAGTATACTAGAAATCAAGACTTATAGTTTTGATCAACTAAACTTGACAAACAAGCTTGAGATAGCAACGCTTACGAGTTCGACCTAGCAATGCTCTAACACATTCCCTCACATGTAATTCCCGTCAACATGTGCAAATCTCATGGTGTAATTCCTATAAACAACATATTCATAATTAAAGTTGGTTGAATGTTCATAAACTAAAAACCATCTACAAACTGAATTACAAGAAAAAACAAACTTACCATATTTGAAATCTTTAAAAAAGAACGTATTTGTAGACTTCCACCATTGTTCTTATAAAACTTGAACAACTTGAGCCCTATGGTTTCTAGGTTGTATAAATATAAACGCTGCCAAGGATATTTTCAAACTCTTTCTTGAACAACATGGGGAAGTAACTTGAACACCAAATTAAACTCATACCACCCACCTCTTAGAGCGACTGAATTAACTCGCACTGGACAGCTAGATATGTGCACAGGGAGTATACCATCACCATCTAGTTGTCTAACATTTCAAACTCATATTATTTATTTTGCTCATATTTCAATCCAGTCGTTGGTTAATCATTTGACTTTTCTGTAAAATGGTACAACAAAAATTTGGAGAAATTTTTTGGCCGGTTTATAAAGTGACCACCTTTTTGAATTATATTTAAGAAACTGGCCGTTTTTTTGAATCTTTATATAAACTGGCCGATATTGACATTTTCCATCCCGTTTTTTTCAAAAAACGGTTTTAGGTAGTTAAATGTCTACGTGGCAGTTAACCTGCTAGGTAAAAGACAACTTAGCCCTCGTCTGAGTTCGTAACCAAATCGGGATCGAGTCAACTCAGTGACTCGTTGCACGTGAAGAAAATGTACTTCATTTGTAACGGTCGGATTCAGCTTCATGCATATAAATTAGGCCTTATTGCAGAGAAGAGAAGAAAAAAAAGGACTGCAAACACAAAAAACCTGCCACTTTTCATTGCAGGTTGTACTAATAAACAACCTGCCACTTTTCATTCATCACAAACACTATCTTAAAAAGACTGCAAACACAAAAAAGAGAAGAAAAAAAAACATATCTCAAATCATTTCTTCTTGGCCTTTCCATTTCGCCTTCCCTTTCCTTGTTTTATATTCTGAGATACAGATCCAATGCCAAAAAATATCTGAGAAAGGTTATTTCCTATAGAGACTGGAGTAGAAGATGGTGCTATAGATGGCAGACTCATAGGTGTTGTAGAAGCTGGATTGGAAGATGGTGCTGCCAAGGGATGACTGCCAGATCCCGTAGAACACTCACCAACAAATGATGCAGTTCCCTTATTCTTGTTTGATTTAGCTGCACCCCTAACTCTGGTGGTTTGACTTGTCTCTATGTTGGTGAAGGTGAAGTTTTCTGCATCACATTCAGTCATTTGCCTCTTTGCAGTTGGATTAGATCCCACTTGACCACCAGCACATGTTCTTTTGTTGTGATTAGTAATCTCTCCACATTTCCCACACCTCTTTTTTCTCTTCTCAACACGAGGTTCATCATAACTTCTTACCCTCTTGCTTTTGGGTCTTCCTGGTTTCCTACAGTGAGGAGGGTTCAAGATCTTCCTGTTCATTTTTGGCTGCAAGAAGAAAGACGGGTGAGAAAAGATAAGATATGGCATATAGTTGATGGTTATAGAAACCTAAATACATAGAAGGGAATCTACAAAAGTAAAAGTAAAGAAAGTAAAAGTAAAGTACCTGGACCCATTCACTTTTATCATCTAGTGGTGCAAAAGTTGGTGCATATGTGGCCTTATAGTTCTCTACTGAATAGTAATCACTGCAGTACCTGCTCAAGCAGAGTATTTAAAGGTTAGTGCCATATACATTTAACTATAAAAGAAACAACAAACTAGGGTGGAGCATAAAAAAAAATAGGCAAGGTACAAATTTAAAAAATAAAAATCTTACTTTCTCCATTGTGGCCTTATGGTATGCAATGCACTCACTGCATGCATACAGGGGAACCCCCTCAACTGCCACTGCAAACAAGAGCAAGTCTTGGCAAGGATGTTTACTGTGAACACAGAGTTCTTTTGACTAGTCACCATATATAACTCTCCAGCCACACAAGGGTCAACACCATAATCAGTCACAAAATCCAACATTTTCTTAATCAACTTAAGAGCACTAGGAACCAAATTTCCATCTACCCATGATGCAGATTCAGTCCTCCTATTGTACCATGTACCCATCACTAGGTTAGCATACATTATGCCTATCATTATAATTGATTTTTTTCTCATCTTGCAGATCATACTGTTAAAAGACTCTGAAAAATTGTTGTTCATATGTTCACAACAGTGAATAGGGTTAAAAAAAGGCCCTGGACCATGTAGCAGGATCTTCTCTCCTAAGATAATCACCAGCTGCAGCATTCTCTTTCACTATATTGTCAAAATGTTCCTGCCCTGCCAATATATTGATAACAAATATCAATCAGTGCATAACCAAATCAAAAACTAGCTTAAATTCCATGTGAAACAGTGCCTAAAACAATAACAACTACCTGAAAATGTTTTTCTTTGTATGCTTTTGCTGCATTCCACAAAGAACAGTTTAAATCCAGACCCTTGAAATACTTCTTGAAATTTTTGTATAAATGTCTGCATTTTAACACATTGCAATTAAAGTAAGGCCTTTAACTGATCAAGTATACAAAAGTTAAAGTTACATAAAAAAGTTACCTCCAACAGTATCTGTGGTGATGGCCAGGGAAGACTATAGCAACAGCTTCCAATAAACCTTTTTGCCTATCTGAAATGAAAGCCACTTTCACTGGATGTGATAATATTGACTTCATATGCTTCAAAAAAGTGATCCAATTCTCCTTTGTTTCAGCTCTGCATACCATAATTCCTAACATTACTAACCCATTCTGTCCATCAAGTGCAGTTGCAGCCATCAATACTCCTCCAAACTCTCCTGTTAGATGGCAGGCATCAAGCCCTAAAACTCCCCTGCATGCTTTGAAAAAACCTCTCATTGCAGGTTCAAATGAGAGTGTCATACTTTCAAATGTGTTTTCCTTAGTGTCAAATGTGAACTTAGCAACAGACCCTTCATTACACTTGGTAAACATGCTGCAAAAGGCTGGTACTTCATTGTAGCTCTCTTTATAATTACCATATAATGATTCTAAAACTAGATTCCTAGCCTTCCATGCACACATATATGGTATATTAACACGCTTTTCAGCTAAGAAGTCTTCCTTGATTTTATTAGGGTCTGGAACAACTTTTTTAGGCTTATTCTTCATCTGATCAAGAACAAAATCCTTTACAAAATGAGGATCAGCAGATCTATTCCTATTTTTGTGATCCCCTTCACACTTGTGTTCCAAATTCATTTTCCTAAGAACAAAAGTATTCTCACCCTCCTTCTTGCTAGCATACACAAACCAAGGACAATCATGTTCTTTCTTAAACCTACACTCAGCCTTAATTCTAGAGGGAGCACTTCTATCCAACCTAAATTGACACTTATTAAGAATACAAAAACCTCTGAGATGTTTCTTAAATGCTTGCTTACTTTCAAATCTAGTTTTTACCTCCATTTTGGTAGGATCTACAGGAGTAAATACCTCTTCTTCAGGGAATAGATCTCCATCATACTCACCCTTCATGTACTCACCAAAATCATCATCAAATTCATCCATGTAAGCAGGTCTTTCATCCACATCCTTACCTGCACATTCAAGATGGACATCAGTACCATATAATAATTTACAAATTAAAATAACAGAAATAATTTATAAATGAAATATACCTTTTTCTTTGTCTTCTTCTCCTTCTTCATTGTCTTCTTCACTGTCTTCTTTTTCTCCTTGCTCTTCTTCATCTGACCCATACTCAATGTCTTCATCACTGTCATATAATGGAGCAGCTTCTGGATCCTCAATTGGGTGACATTCATCCATTTTATAGTTTTCTAGCTGAATATTCTCTACATCATCATCAAGGTCAGTGGCTTGGGCTGGTTTTGACTGACTGCAACCACTGCTACTAGCATGAGAAATTTTGGGACTAGGTACCTCTTCAGCTTGTTGATGCAAATCTGTGAAACTCAGCTTTCTTGATACACCTTCTGCTGATTTATCCACACTATTTAGCCTTGGAGATCTTCTAGGAGTAGTTTTCTTACTAACTCTTTTCTTTGGTGTACTCTTTGGAGTCCCAAACTGTGTATCCTTCATCCCCATCCACAAACATATACACCCATCATCATTCACATAAGAATCCTCCCAAAAATTATCAAAATCATCATTATTTAGCAATGGCTGTGACATACAGGGATCCTTAAACCAATATAAACAATACTTCTTGGCCTTAGAACAATCCAAAGACAATCTAGAATACACCATATACTCAACCCTCCTCAACTCTGTTTCATCTCTATGACACTCAGGAAATACCAAAGTCTCATTCCTTGGCTCCACATACACACTAATATTCCTCAATTTGAATAGACTGCAACACAAATAAAAAAAGGGCAAACATCAGATAAAACCCCCACTGAAACTAATTAGAACACATACACACCAAATCCCCCACTGCACACCTGAATTTCAATTACAGTTAATTAGTACACTTTTTTGTCCATATCTACTACTATAAGTAAATCATTATGGAATCATTACAGTTAATTAGTTCTACCATACAGGGCATAAACTTGCTCTATTAAATTTCACCCTGTGACAACATCTACAAAGTATCAAAATACCACATCTAAGAAGAACTTCATTAATAATTAGGGGATATAGCAGCTTAAACACCCCACTGAATCTAAAATTGAAAGGGGTGAAACCTAAAAAACTCTAATTAAGCAATAATTCATACAAACAAACACTCAATCACGAAATTTATAACCTTATTAAACAATAAAGGACATCATGCATTTCAAATAAACCCTAATTACAAAAGGGGAAAAACAGAAACCCTAGAAATACAAATCAATCGATCAATCATTGATTTTCATCATATATTAAGTCACGGGTTACGTTAATCTCACCTTGATTCAGATTTTTTGAATCCCAATTTGTACCTCATCTTCACACTATCAAAATCGTCTTTGGAACCCTAGATATCCAGAAACCCTAGTCTTCCAAATACGATCTGGTTCTTCACTAACATCTACGTCTTCAACTGCTATTGCTTCTTCTCTAATAATCGCTAACCCTAGTTTCAACAGAAGGAGAACGGAGATAACGATGGAGAGAAGAAAGAACCCTGAACCGAGAGACTGAAAGAATTATATTCAGTTCACGCGTCTTTGAACTGGATAATGGGCAGGTTGGTAATTCTGCGCACCGAGTTTGACTAATTCAACGCCGACGACCTATCTGGTGGGTCCAACCGTAAAATCTAACAGAATGGCTAGTTTATAAAAGATCTTAGAATTTTGGCCGGTTTATTAATTATATGGTTTGAAGCTGGTTAGTTTATGAATTTGCTTGTCCATTTCGCGGAAAAAAATGGTACAACAAAAATTTGGAGAAAAATAATTAGGGATCACCGATTTTTGTTTAGAAAAAAATGGAGAAAGAAAATAAGGTGTGAAGGGGAATGGTGTAAAATGTAGATATTTACAGACGGGATACAATCAGTCGTTCACGATATTAATTATAGCGAATCGATACAGACAAAATCACCAGGTATAAAATATTTATTGCTGACGTTATTGTCAAGATCGTCTGATACCATCTCCGTCGCTTTATCGTTTCCATAATAACGCAGCTAATTTGTCAGGCCACCTAGTATAGCATATGCCCATGAACATAGAAACCGGCCGACTCGTCACGAATCAGGAGTCGAATCAGATCCACGAGTCAACAAACGTTTCAACAATTAATAAAACCGCCGTTACAGAACACGGCTTTATGAGAACGGCGGTCCCAGACAAATTGATCGGCTGATATTATCATCTATATTCCTCATATACCCTTTATTAGAAAAGCATTTACCTTTTTTAATCATATAAAAACGCACTCCATAAACCCTTTCTTTCACCCCACTCACAGTCACTCATCTTCTCCGTTCTCAATTGTTCCGCTTAAAGAAAAAGGATCTCCATTAATGGAGTCTCTTGTTCTAAAGCTCCATGACATAGAAGCAGTGAAGTTCGGAAACTTCAAACTGAAATCAGGAATCTATTCACCAATCTACATAGATTTACGTCTAATCGTTTCATATCCATCTCTACTATCTGAAATCTCAAACCTTTTGATCTCATCACTTTCATCAACAACTAGCTATGAACTTGTTTGCGGTGTACCTTACACTGCTTTACCAATCGCTACTTGTGTCTCACTCGCTGAGAATATTCCAATGGTTATGCGAAGGAAAGAAATCAAAGATTATGGTACTGCAAAATCTATTGAGGGTTCATTCAAGCAAAATCAATCTTGTTTGATTATTGAAGATTTAGTAACCAGTGGTACTTCTGTATTAGAAACTGCTGCTCCCCTTAGGGCTGTTGGTTTAAAAGTAACTGATGCTGTTGTTTTGATTAATCGTGAACAAGGTGGAAAAGAGAATCTTGAAAAAAATGGGATTCGTTTGCATTCAATGATTAATTTAACTGAAATGGTTGAGATTTTGAAGAAACGTGGAAAAGTATCCGAGGAAACTCAAAATGAGGTTAAGAAGTTTTTGGCTGAGAATAGCATGGTTTCTGTTCCTGCAATTAAAGATGTTTCTGAAAAAGTTAGGGTTAGGGTTTCTTATCTAGCTAGAGCTAAGATGGCTAAGAATCCAACTGGGAAGCAACTTTTTGAAATTATGGCTTCTAAAGAAAGTAATTTGTGTTTGGCTGCTGATGTTTCTACTGCTGCTGAGTTGCTCTCCATTGCTGAAAAGGTTTCCTTTTCCCCCTGAAATGCTTTGGTTTTTTCTCTGATTCTTTATCTGAAAAGAAAAAGGTGAATGATCTCAATGTTAAATTATGTGTTTGCTCTAGGGTTTAGGATCAAAAGGTGAATGAGAGTATATAAATATGAAATAACTAAAGAAGGGTGAATATTATTTAATGGTTAAGATAATTTCGTCAACTTGGGATTACCAGGTTGATGAGTAAAAGCAACATTCTTCTCTGCGGAACAGAAAAGGAACCAAGTGCTGGTTTCTATGCTGAAATGAAATATAACCATGAGAATTTTTGTTGTTGATGTTATTATACGGAGTATTATACAGTAGATAACAAAATGATTTATTACTTCAGGGTCCATTGGAACTCAATTGATGTGTTGTTGTGCAGGTTGGTCCAGAGATCTGTTTGCTGAAAACCCATGTGGATATATTGCCTGATTTTACACCAGACTTCGGTTCTCAGCTTCGCGCGGTAAATATCTAAGCTTGTGCATATTGGCAGTTCTCGTACATCCTTGCAGCTTTGTTATGTAATGTGCATAAGGTATTGTTTGCATACTGTCCCAGAAAAAGCATGTCATGTTTCTAATCCTCCGTCCCTTTAAAAAGCAATGATGGTTTTATCATCACTTGGACCATTCCTTCCGGTGATAGTATTGGTTCTGAGTATAAACATATAGAGCATATTTGACAAAGAAGAGCATGTCCAGAAGTTTATTTATCGTAAAACATATCGAGGTAATAAAATCTTGTGTTTTCTGGTAGTTCGATTTTAAGCTTTGTTAATCCTCAGAAAAGTAGATACTTCATTTGTAGATCACTTACGTTGCCTTTTATCCTGGTTGCCTCCATAGAAAAGGGCAATTCTGGGTGTTTCAGTGCGTCATAGTTAGTAAAGGTTCTTGTTTCATTTGCTTACCAGACCACATCAGAACTATTTTATATTTGTGTCTGGATCATTTGATATTAAAATTTGAACTATTTTATACTTCATGTAATTATTTGATATATTCAAATACTCTATTGAAAAGTATCTTGTTATTTATACATTATAGTTTATGGCTTTTATTTCTGTATTATCATTTTTGTTCAAGTAGATAAGAATTTTAATAACTATAAGCACGAACATGCTACATAGCGTAGCTCCTCTTACAAGGTTCCCTCTTTTCTTTTGTTTTTTTTATGTGTTCCATCACTCGGTGTTGACAATTTTCTTGGAATTATCTTGTCAAAGAATTAAGAAGACATAATGATGTGAACAAATTAACCTTAATCCCAACATGTAATCATTCATATATATAGATACCGCTTGTTGACACTGCTTACTTAGTTTTAGTGGGATATATTCAGTTTATGTGTCACATCTGTTTTACTACATCATGGTGTTGCATGTCTGAAAAATTGTCAATCGAAGTTATGGATCAGTTCTATGCTGATAACCTTGTTATGATCAAAGATTGCAGACAAATACAATTTCATGATATTTGAAGATCGTAAGTTTGCCGACATTGGAAACACAGTAACCATGCAATATGAAGGGTGAGATTATACCCACTTTAGTTTTCTACCTTTTAGTTATATTTTTGAGAGAATGGCAACGATTGTGCCTTGTTGGTTCATGTTGCTTACATCTCCTTGTTTAAGTTTGTTGATTCTACTGTCTACAGAGGTGTTTATCGCATACTGGACTGGGCCGATATAATCAACGCACACATAATCTCAGGACCTGGTATTGTGGATGGCCTTAAATTGAAGGTATCTATTTGTAACTTGAACATGCTTAAATTATGATCATTTATTTCAGCCTGTGAGATTTACTGTTACTCTTTTTTTCTCACTTTTTCAATTGTTATTGTAGGGTTTACCCCGTGGTAGGGGACTGCTGCTGCTTGCAGAAATGAGCTCTGCTGGTAACCTTGCTACTGGGGAATACACAGCTGCAGCTGCAAAAATTGCTGAAGATCACCCAGATTTTGTTATTGGTTTTATCTCAGTCAATCCAGCTTCGTGGAAAGGGGGGCCAGGAAATCCAGCATTGATTCATGCCACTCCTGGAGTCCAAATGGTCAGTGGAAGCGATTCCCTGGGTCAGCGATACAACACTCCTCATTCGGTGAGTTTCAGCTTTTTAATTCTAATATGCCCTTTCTTTGTTTAACTAATTCATCAAATGTAGATCAACTGCCCCTTCAAAAGATTAGAAGCAACTGAGGGAGACAGTAACTGTCCCTTGGAAAAGAAACTAAATAACCCAAGACCACCTATTTCTCCTGGTTGACCAAATTAACATGTAGAAGCATAAGCTTCCTCATTGTGTCATTTCAATAAGAAGTTAGGAAGATACATGCCTTGGTATTCACAATTGACTACTTATGTGAAGTCGATAAACGGACTCGAGGAAAATTCTTGTCCTCTTCTAAGTGATGATTTATTATATAATCTTGTGCGACCATTTGGTTTCAACGGAAGTGTTTTCTTCTCCCCTTTTCCAGGTCATCTATGACAGGGGCAGTGATATGATAATTGTTGGTCGCGGGATTATAAAGGCAGCAAATCCTGCTGAGGTTGCTCGAGAATATCGTCTCCAAGGATGGAATGCTTACAAGGCAAGATGCGAATAAAGCTGCAGCATATTCCCTTGGCCAACTAGAGTTTTTTTCTTTTTTCTTCTTTGCATCAAGTTGGTTTCACCATTCCTAAGTCGAGGATTTAAATGGGTGCCACATATTCCTAGATGTTCCGGACTATGTCCTCTACTTTTTCATATCAAGTACCATTTCTGGCAAATGATTTACCTATCCAATCCATAAGTTTTGTTATTAAAGTTCCAAAAGCTAGTTGTTGTTTTTTCTTTTATACTACTGTTACAGAGAAAGCTGACTTGGGGTCTTGTGGCCTTGTGGGTGAGGTGCGGTGGGATCTGCTCTGTATTTTTTTTTCCTCGTCTCCTCTCCGGACTCATGGAAACACAAATTCTTATGTTATCACTACACACTTAGGAAGTTTGTTTAATATCGAAAGGTACTTTTAATTCCTGTCAGGATGAGTTTATAATATCTTCCAAAGCAGTGAACTATTTTCGTTTCCAATTTCCAAAAATCAGCGACTCCGTTAATCATGAAAAATAAATGATAACCGATTGCACGGTAGGGGCCGGAAGAGCAGATACCTATCACATTTCCACTCAACAACATCTAAAATATCTCTCTGTATAACGAGTCGATTTACCGATACGATTCAAAAAATTATCAAAACCACGTCAAAAGCATGGCGCTTGAAAGGTAGGTAGGTAGGTATAACTGCTGTATCCAAATCTCTCTAAATCCTTACAGAGTTCTCAGATTCACAAGTCCAAAACAATACGACAATGGCGTTAACTAACCCTAATTCATCTATGTATTCTTCTTCATCTGAAGTAAAGATCGATGTATTCTGGCATGAAGGAATGCTCAAACATGACACTGGAACTGGTGTTTTTGATACTATACATGATCCAGGTTTCCTTGAAATCTTAGAGAAACATCCAGAAAACTCAGATAGAGTCAAAAACATGGTCTCCATCCTTGAAAAAGGTCCAATTTCTCCTTACATCTCTTGGCATCAAGGAAGAGCTGCTCTCATCCCTGAACTCTATTCTTTTCATACTCCAGGTATTTATACTTCAAATTGGATCCGATTAAAATTTCATTTCTGATTCATACGTTAATTATAGTGTAAACCAATTGATATCTCGATAGTTTAATTACACTTAAGCTGATAAAAATGCCCAAAATTTGACCTTATCTGAGCTTTTGAGGTTTTGTTTACATATTGATTTCAGATTATATAAATGAGCTAGTAGAAATTGATAAAGCGGGTGGAAAGAAACAGCTCTGCTCAGGAACTATATTAAACCCTGGTTCATGGGATGCTGCTCTTCTTGCTGCTGGTACAACCTTAAAAGCAATGCAGAACATAATGGATGGTCATGGAAAGATTTCGTATTCATTAGTAAGACCTCCTGGTCATCATGCTCAGCCTACTCGAGCCGATGGTTATTGTTTTCTTAATAATGCTGGTTTAGCCGTGAATTTGGCTTTAAATTCTGGTTGTAAAAGGGTTGTGGTTATTGATATTGATGTTCATTACGGGAACGGAACAGCGGAAGGGTTTTATGAATCGGAAAATGTTCTGACTATATCACTCCATATGAATCATGGGACGTGGGGTTCGTCCCATCCGCAGAATGGATCTATTGATGAGCTTGGTGAAGGGAAGGGGTTTGGTTTTAATTTGAATATACCTCTGCCTAATGGATCAGGGGATCAGGGCTATCGGTATGCAATGAATGAATTGGTTGTTCCAGCTGTTGAAAAGTTCGAGCCGTGTATGGTGGTGTTGGTTGTTGGACAGGATTCCAGTGCTGTAAGTAATTTCCTTCACTCTTTTGTCATTGATTTGCGTAACATAGTAAGGTAGTCGAGTCCGCTAGTCTAAATGAATACCCTTGTTTTGGGTCGCTATGAGATAAATCTTGATACACAGTTTAGTAGTTTACCATCTTTCCAAAAGAGATAAATCTTGATACAGTGGCATTTGTCTGCATATGGTCTTACTAGCTACGACCCCTTAACACCACTTCCGTGTTGAAAGGGTTGAGTCAATTTTACTTGGAGTTCATTTTCATTTTACTCTAATTATCATAGAGAGTTAAACTTACAAACTGTTCTTTTTATCTATCCTTGACCATATTTGGGACTTTCTAACATTTCATATGCGTGGTTATCTGTAACTTGTTAATTATCACTAGGCTTCTCTGCTCATGTCAAACAGTTCTTCTAATCTGAATAAATACCCTTGTTTTCTGTTACAGTTTGATCCTAATGGAAGGCAGTGTTTGACAATGGATGGGTATCGAGAAATTGGGCGAACAGTCAAGAAGCTAGCTGATGAGCACAGTAGTGGACAAGTACTAATTGTCCAAGAAGGTGGATACCATTTAACCTATTCAGCCTACTGTCTTCATGCAACATTAGAAGGCTTTCTTAGTTGTCCTGATCCTCTATTATCTGATCCGATTGCTTATTATCCTGAAGATGAAGCTTTGACAGTTAAAGTTGTTGACTCTATCAAGAAATACTGGGTAAACAATGTCCCATTCTTGAAACAAGATTGAGTTTAGCATGCTGTTGGCCTTACCTTATCAAGAGATGAAGCTGTTATTATGTGATCTATAATTGTAAGAATGATAATCTCCTTAATAGAAATTATGTTGGCACTAACCAACTTACTCTTGGTGTCTGTTTTTCTTTTTTGCACTACCTTGGTGTTTCCAAATTGATTACTGGTTAAAATTTATAACAAGAGTTTTGAGGGGGTATAAGACTCCAAAAGAAAAAAGATAGAAAAAGAAAACTTCAAGCGAAATCTAAAAGTCGGAAAGGACATGTCAACCATTGATGAGACCTAAAGAAAAAAGTTGCAATTGTTTTGGAATTTGTGGGAATGGGAATCTCATGTAGAGATGGCCCATGTTCAAATGATCAAGAAAAGGAGCGTTTAACCCACAAACTTTGCTGTATCAATTTCATTAAAGTAAAGGTGGTGGTCAGTAGTTAGTATCATTTTGTTGCACGCCTGAACACTGGTGATTCTGGTGACAATGTGTTCAATTATAAAATGAGGAAGCTTGTTACGTGCAATTCTTGCACCTGTTATTCAAATGAGGAACACTTAATTGTTTGTTCTGGAGCATACGGAAATGCAGGATCATTGTTATTTCATTGACGCTCAGCTCCCTTGAATTTACTTTGTTTATTTGTTATTTCCTTTGCTGTCCATCAAAAAATACATATATACATACGAGCAACTGTAGAACTGTAACCAACAAATTCCCACGAATGAGGAACAGAACTGGAGCACTGCTGGTTTACGGCCAACAGATCGGGGGTTCGCAAAGGAGAAAGAAAGAGAATTCATTCACATGATCATTCCGCATCGTATGGGGCAGCAGTAGCCATGACAAATTAAGAAAAGAAGCCTGTAGTAGATTTCAGGTGTATATATTTCACCTCATATTAGAGAACGAGGAATATGCCGATATATGTGATACTTAAAGAAGTGTTTCTGATCATGCATTTGATGAAATGGACAAAGCAAAGAGAGTTTGCTTTTTCTCCAATCCATAACAAGAAAACAGACAACACGTGAAAAGGTGGGAGAGGTGACCGCTACATAAGAAGATCTAATCTAGCACAAAAGAGTGAGAAGGGAAAGAAACCCTCACTGCTCTTTCCAAATCCTGCCGGTAACCCGAAGCTTCAGCTCCTTCCTGTCTCCTCCTGAGAAGAACAAAGCCATGTTCCGTTGGATTATTAGTCCATCAAAACTATCGCGAACTTTCCTGTGACTATCCCTTATGCTCCTTGGTACCCCTTGCCACACCATTTTTCTACCATTTGCTCCCACTTCTAGACTGTAGGTGTAGTTCTTCGCCTCATGTTCATCACCCATAAACCGTAAGAACGCTACATAAACAGGAGCCATCCCTAATTGGAATGCTTCAAAATGTAGGCAGAAGTATTCTCCAAAGCAACTGAAAACCTAGAGACGCCAAAACAATTCTAAGGTTTATGCATATCCAAGAAAGATAAACATGGCAAAAAATAACAAATCAATACAAAATCGAGATATCAAAAAATAACAATCCTAGACAGCAATTAGTAAAAAATACTAGTAAATACATACAGTGAGCATCCAGGTGGCATTTTCAACTTCATGTGGATTAGATTTGACATAACGATGATTGAAGGTGCTTCCATTATGCATGTCAACTTTATGATCGTCTTTAAGGTGGGTCACAAGAAAAGGGATACTGCCCATAACAGTACACTCGGAACCAGCATAGGGACAATTATAGGGTCTGTATGCACACTGTAATTCATGCTTTAGCTTGCTGTAGTACGGATAAATACCCAGGCATCCAAAATTCTGATATTTACATGGGAGATCAAGAGAAGCTGCCACCTTCTCCAACGCAAGACATCTTATGTTGCCAAGTTCATGCCTGCAAGTGGGGCAACGGTTATGCACCCTAGGTTTGCATCCAGAACACAATGTATGGCCATTTGAACACTGCACACATAATAGCAAAATGGTCTCAGATTAAACTGATCTATTCACACAACACCCTTGAAGATCTCTACATCATAATCACAATCATGCTAAAAAAGAAACTGGCAACTGCAGTAACATTGGTACTTGTTGGCATTAGACAATTGCATGGATGTTGATACTGAGCTTGGTTAAAAGTATAAGCTCGATTACCCCTACCTACCTGGCTTGCCTATATATCTATAAATGAGGAAATGGTCTTTAAGTGCTTATGTTAATCATGTTTCTCAACCCATATTTGTATGTCTTCAGTAATGGTAACTACACTGACATCTAGTCCAGAAGGAATAGATTAAGTCCACCTAACGATGGAATTGCAAGTTAAGTGGATTATCAGAATTTTATTAGCTTACCTGATGAATAGGAGGGTACATGGCATTTAAACATACTGGGCACTCCAATAGCTCACGAACACTGCTGGTAACAACCACGTTAGGTTTTAAACACTGTAGTGGAATCACATTTTCATTGATTTCCACCATGTCTTCGTTTTGGGGAGACTCAGCAACCTCGCGATTTGTCCGCATGTCATCAAAGAGAGCAACTCCAGTTGTCATTGGAAAATGGTTGTGCCAGTCGCCTGTGTTTCTGTTAACAAATGTATTAACCAAATCAGTAACACTTGATATAATTCATGTAGAGAAAAATAGATAATAATATCCTTGCACGTTTTCATTTGCAAGGTGCTACAAGAATGCATCGAGATAAATCACAGGCCAAAACTTTGGGATGATCCTCACGTCCTCAACTCTATAGTCCGTGAGAGCTAGACTAGATCTAACAAGACATTGACATTTGGATCTTGTTTGATCCCTTTGATTGGTGTGATCTTTTCTGATATTTGATCCCCTTTTCATGTCCAAAGTTTAATAATGAGATGATCTCAAAAAGGCATACCTTTATTGAACTTATAGTGGATTCCCAGTAGCCTGTTATGAACTATGTAATAGCCATACAATACAAGACTAGGTTGACTTTCAATGCACCCTGCAAATGCAATGATTCCCAAAAAAGGACTTGTGATGGTTAAGACTTAAAGCAACAATGGTTTGATACAAGCCCAGTCTCAAGATTTGGGTTTTTGACATACTTCACATGATCCAAGGGTCAGTTTATATGAGGACCATTGCATGCCGAGTATGATGCACAATCACTCAAAAGAGTGTCAGTGATGATTTATTCTGGTTATCATACTCCACATTGTCCACATTCAAAGCTTATTGTATTAGCTGCTAAACTATTAGATACTTCCAAAAAAGTGAACTCAAAGATAAACAGATATTGGATTGGAAGAACTAGTAAATAACTTATCTTCTTCTTCTTATATGAGAAGTATTGACTAAAGATACTAATGATGATTTTCTGTTTCGGAAACTCCTAGTCATGTTGGATATTTGTCTCCGCTCCCTCCAAATTCAGATGCTTAGAATTACCATCAACTTGCGAATTACCTAAACTCGCACTAGGAATTGTGCTCCTGGTAGAGAATTGGCAGTCCATGAAGTAAAATGATTCAACTAGGAAGATACTTGACAATTTTAAAAAGCAGATGAATATGCATGACGACACATCTCAAATCAAGTTGCACTCTTCTTCAAATTAGTAGTAAATCATTACTCTCTTCTAGTTGACACACTATAACAATACATTTCAACTTTAAACTCCCTCACTACTCACTAGGTTTCCTCACACCAAATTTCCTTAATTCCATTACAGATCCTGGTAAAGTCTTCAATAAAGAATAAAATTAAATATTCAACAACCACATTTACCACAAACACATAGATATCAGTTTTCAGAAGGATCAAAACCTAAACATGAAACTCGTCTCTAAGTATCCAAAATGAAAAGACTACTCTAGCTAATCTACAATATTAGTAAGCAATGAACAAAGATACTCCTAAAATACTACAAACAAATACCTTTAACCTAACAAAGAATGTGCAGACGAATCACAAATGTAAGTGAAAAATTCAAAACAAATTCAAATATTCACAGGAAAAGCAAAATTATCTCATGATACTCGATATAAACACAAATTAACAAAAAAAAAAAACCTTCAAAAGTAATACCTTGATGGAATGATGATTTAATCAGATACACATGAGAGAAGAGACTATACAGAAAAATCCGCAGAAAAGGAATTTGGGTTTTTAAACCCTAAAACCTTAATAAATAAGTGAAAGTGGGTGAGAGAAATTTTGAATTAAAGCCCGTTAAAGAGTTGAGAGGAGACAGAAGTAGAGAGGAGCGGTGAAGACAATAATTAAGAACTTTGTTCTTGAAGAACGAGAGAAAGAAAGAAAGTTGTTTTGGGTCTCAGTGGTTCTGAATGAACCTATGTCCCTCTCTCTTTGCATTTAAATTTTTACCAATCAGTTTGAAATTGAATGCTTTGCATTTTTTAGGGTTTGTTTGAATATTTCGAGGAAGAGAGAGAAACAAGTGTTAGAAATAGAAACAGAGGCGCCAAACATGATTTGATTTGAGGGATTTTTCAGTGCACGTAGAACACCGGGGAATTTAAGCGGACGCCAGGAGTTACGGGGTCGGGGACTTTTAAAATTTTGAGACATCTTATAGCAAAATTCAAACTTGCCAGTGGTGCCCGTGCAGTTTTTTATTTTATTGGAAAGCAGGAGGGACAAAGACGTCTAAAGGATCTCGAGGTGGGGATAAAGTGAAAACAAAAGAATGGTGAAAATACTTCTCAGCCAAAATAATCGATGACAAAAAGTATGCAACCTATGGAGCTTGCAAACAAAGGGGATTTTGGTTTTTAGTATCCAACTTTATGATCAAAGTTGCATTTGGATCCCGTAAAGTTTAACATTAGAGTTTGGTAATCAAAATCATAGTCGACTGTCTTGACCATTATCAATAATTTTGATTAATTTATAATTAGTTAGAATCCAACGATCCATGTGAATAAGTAGAAATAGTTTATATGTGTTTTGTCTTAGTGGCCAAAAAAAGGGATCTTTATACGTTGTAGCTTGCAATAAAAAGTACACATCGAATAAAAGATTAGGAGAAAGTTAACATTTTTTTTATCACATCCAGGGATGGATATGTTGGCTTCATACCGTTGAGCAGTATTAACAGGTTGTCATGGAAGTATTATTATGATTATGATTCTTCATATCCATGTTGTTGTGTCCATAGGTTATTATGTTATCCTTTTACCAATGTAATTGTTGAACATCACAATCGAAATACCGTCAATAGTATCACACACGGAGTGCATTACAAAGAAAAATGGAAGAGTACTCTGAGAAGGTTGGGAATAGTCAACATTGAATTGTTGGTGATTCAGACAATTATGAAATTTAATTATTTTTCTTTAAATATGTAAAGAAGGAAGACCCCTTCACACTTTTATTCTCATACTATCTCGCACTGTGGGCCCTATTTTATGAATAAAAACGAAATGATATCGGATTTGAAGCTGATATATTAGGGTTATTCTTACAAAGCTTTGCATATCTATCGAAAATGAGTGCATTCTGAAACATATAACACCACCATCTATTGATCTTAATTTCAATGGTAAAAAGTTTTGATTTTCAACATCTAGTTTCCAAAGTAGTAGATAATGGTGTTATACGTTTCAGAATACGCTCATTTTTATAGGAACATAGAGCTTTGTAAGAGGAACATATCCCTGGTGTATTAGCCTCAAATCCGTTACTGTTTGGGTTTTATTCACAAAAATGATGCTTAAAGTATGATAAATAAAAGTGTGAAGGGATCCTCCCTCAGTTCCAAATTGGATAACTTTATTGTTAATGCAATGTGATTTGTTCCTACTAATGATATTCCGATTTCATAGGATAATTTTACCCTAAATTTATGTTTTAAGCATACGTAGTGTGAACTTGGTGAAGCATGATAATCGAAAAAAATCCTACAAAAATGTGAAAATAGAATAATGAGGATCCAAGGCGCTCCAACGTGATCCATTGGATCTGACATCTCCTAGACTTCGTGGGCGTCGTACATGGGGTAACTTGATATCTCCACCTTGTATCTAGAAATCCAACAATTTCATAACTTCTTCCATAGGACATGGGAAGTCTAGGAATGTGGGGTTTGGTCTTTTACGTTGTTGTGGATGTTGGGGTGGAGCCTTAGGTGGACCCTAATGTGGGGCTTATCTTTAGGTTGGTGTTGGAATCGGGGCTGAAGCTGGAGTCGAGGATGATGCATGACGTTTAGTATGTGATGCTTGTTGAGGCGTAACCTTCTCATTGGCTCATTCGTTAGCAACAACACCTATGGACGGTTGGGATGAGTATTGCTTGTTGACGTCTGCTTCCGCAGGTATCTCCACGATTTTCCTCTCTGAAAGGCCTTGCTTTCTCCAATAATTATGGAGAAGTCGTGGTGGATCGCTTGACGGTCTCACGAAGCTCAAAAAAGGTTTAAAAGCGTAAATTTTCCAGTAAGGGGCGATAAACATAAATCATACCATTAATACAAAGCTCCGCCAATTATAGCTCAGTCACGTTCGGGTCATGGCAATCGAGAACCCGAGTTCTAAACCGCTTCATGTAGTCGTTGGGTGCTCGTTTTTTCTCTACAATATTCTTCCTATGTCTGAAAGAATGTTTTTTTCAGAGAAGAAGAAATACTTTTCTGTAAAAGGAATTGACCATCTGGGACCAACTAAGATGCTGTTTGGAGCAATATTGTCATACCAGGTGTAGGCTCTCCCGGTAAGAAACTTGGAGAATTCTTTGAGCCGCAACACCTGATTGTACTCATGCACTCATAATGATTCCAAAAATCCAGAAACATGCTCTCGAGCGTTTCTTGTCCTATCATACAGTGACAAGGGAGGGGATGACTATCCTCTTACAGCCCTGTGATGTGTGTTGGAGGATTCTGATATTTTTTTATAATAATTTTCCTTGGTCCTATTATTCTTGTTTCATAATGATATGTCCTCATGCTTTAATAGTGATTTTTATACTCTGGTGTAGAGATCAGCATTATTAGTGAAGAGAATTTATTAGTATTTTGAAAATATTTCATTTGATATTAACGCTTTATCTTCCAAGACGTATAATTCTGTCCTAAATGGTCTTGAAACCATATGAAAAAATTAGTAGTAAAATATTTTAATATTCTAATATATGTTGTAGTAGTGGAATCCAAAACCCTAGGTTTCTTTTCTTATTAATTTATTTAGTAATAGTATTTTTCAACTTATTCTTTTTGTCATAATTTTTATTAGAAATTAAGAGTAACAATAATTTAGTCTCCATGGACGACCCATATTTACACACTATCCAATAGCCATGCATTTGTGGTACACGATTAAAATATCCCATCACTAGTTCAAGGTTAGCGCCAACTATTTCTATGGTGCTAACCTTTCCATGGTATTGGCCTAATGCCAACGACAGCTTGTCATACGATGCTAGCTTAGTGTTAGCGCCAACCCTCTTACGACGCTAGCCTAGTGCCAGCGCCAACCGTAAAATAATGTTAGCCTAATTATAGCTCCAACTATCCTCATAAGCACTGACTACCGTGACACTAGTATCAACTAGTACTTCTCATTTTTGATACGACATTGAATTTTTCGTCTCACTCATTTGTGTCTCGAGACTGAGTTACCTCCTCGATGTCATGGGTCGCGAATATTGTATAATCGAGCCTCTCAGCTGAGATCACTTAACAAACCACCGTTGATAATCTCCTATTTTTACTAAGTACCGGATTACTCAATGCCTGCTGATGGCATCATCAGAGCTTAATGTTCATATCATATCAATACAACATGCTCTTAGACTTGCTAATATATAAGTAACTCATATACTTGTTATTATTTTCACCAGACTTGACGGTGGTCGATCTATTTGTAAAAATGTCAATAAGACATATATAGGGATGAGGCTTTGGTTGGTTGGAAATCGGGGATGTTTACCCAAGGAAGCATAACTGTTGCTACAAAGCTTATCCAAGGACCCTTACTCAAGGAAGCGTCATTGTTTGTATGTCCTTCCCCGGGGAAGCATCGTGGTGCGAAAACATTGTTATGTTGTGATGCTTATTACTCAACGAAGCATCACTGATCCATTATAGCTTTCTCAAGGAAGCATCACTGAAAACTTGTTGGGAAAGCAAGTGGACTTGGTGCATGTCCATTATCTCCCCTTTTCTAGTTGCGCAGAAATATTAGTAACACATATATAGGGAAGCAGCATTGGTTGAAGGTGCATTACGTAAATATGCATCCTTAAGTTATAAGGCTTTCCTAGTAGAGCATACATGATGCTAAAACATCGTTGTGCCGTGTTTCTTACCCGAGGAAGTATCAGTTATGTACAATCTTGTTCGTATCTTGTGATAAACCCTTTGACCTATACTGATTACGTTATGCTTGACTTTGGCCTTGCAACACGAGTTGGTTTTAGTTGCTAGTCCCGATGTTGATGACTACGGTCAGTGTTTGATCCCTTAAAGGTACGGAGAAGGGTACGTAAGAAGCCACAATTAGTTGCATCATTAGTGGTCCAACACTTTGTCGCTCATATCATCTACTTGTAAAGTAATTGCGACATTTTAGCAACTCATACCATCTAGCTCAGCAATGCGAGGCAAGAGATGATTGTTTCCATACTTGATGCATAGTTGCATTCCATTCCTTAGAAGCTCATATTTCCCATCAAGCCTTTCGATGTAGACATGCACCAATTACGAATTGAGATGGCCAGGGAAGGAAGCTAAACTGGCATGCAAGTTTTGGGATTTTGTATAAATCACTTGCATCACAAGGATGATGCAAGGTAAGGATGACATGAGCGTGAATGATACATCCTTGATCCTTGGCAGGAGTAAAGATCAGTGCATGTTTCAGGTCAATGCTGAAGCGAAGTTAGGAAGTTGCAAAAGCAAGCTTGCAACGACCTATGTGCTAATCCAAGGTATGTCTGGACAGGATTCGGAAGTCAATGATGCCTGTAACATGCATCAATTTTAGCCTTTATGGCCTTGCACCCTTTCTGAAAAAGGGTAAGTTGGAACGGTGTGGAAGCTATGTTTAAGGCATCATGCTTGCGAAACATGCTTGCAAAGGAAAATTAACGTGCATTTATCTGGCGAGAGGTGAAGATTTGTAGCCCCGTCACTACGTTATGAGTGGTATATCGAGGAGTTTCGGCATGGTGGGCATAACGCTGAAGTCAAGATTTTCTAATCCATCACATTTGGTACCAGAGCAAGTTCGGAGATAACACTAGGGATTGTGCATTATGGACTCTTTAGCGAGTATTTTATAGGAAAGGGGTGTTGGTTGAAGGTGCATTATGCAGAGATGCATCCTTAAGCTATAAAGCTTGACCGATAGAGCATATATGATGCTAAAACATTATCATACCGTGCTACTTACCCGACAAAGTATCAATTATGCATTATCTCGTGCATATCTTGTGATAGACCTTTTGTCATATACGGACTAGGTTTTGCTTGGCTTTGGCATTGCAACAAGAGTTGGCTTTAGTTGCTAGTACCGAGGATCCCGGACATTGATCCACGAAGGCTTCTTTTTCTTTCAAAACCCATTATCGAGAGTTTAGACTGACTACCCAATCGTCGCACATTGTTAATGCGACCGACGGTGATGAACTACGTTTCGTGCTTGATCCCTTTAAAGTACGATGAAGGGTACGTAGACAGCTGCAAGGAGTTGCAATATTAGTGGTCCAACACTTTTTTCGCTCATATTATCTAATTGCGAGGTGATTGCAAAATTTTGGTAACTCATACCATCTGGCTCCGCAGTGCTATGAAAGAGATGATTATTGTCATACTTGATGGGTTAGTAACACTCCATTCCTTGGATGCTCATATTGCCCATCAAGCCGTTCGATGTAGACATGTATCAATTGTGAATCATGGATGACCAAGGAAAGAAGCTAAATCGGTATGCAAGTTTGGGGAGCTTGCATACGTCCCCTATATTACAAGCATGATGCAAGCAAGGATGGCATGACCCTGACTGATGCACTCTTGGCACGAGTAAAGATCAGTGCATGCTTTCAGCTCAATGCCGAAGCTAATTAAGGAAGCTGAGAAAACCGGCTTGCAACGACCTATGTGTAAATCCAAGGAATGCCTGGACAAGACTCGGAAGTCAGTGATGCATGTAATATGCATTAGTTTTAGCCTTTATGGCGTTGCACCCTTCGTAGAACAAGGGTAAGTTGGAGTGGTGTGCAAGCTACATTTAGTGAATCATGCTTGCAAAGGCAAATCAACATGTATTTACCTGGTGAGAAGTGAAGCTTTACATCCCGATCAAATGCGTTATGAGTGGCGCATCGAGAAGTTTCAACCTGCTCAACATAGTGCTGGGAAAGATTTTCCTTCCGTCACACTAATATTTTGATAATATGTTTTCCTTGGAAAACTAAACAATCCTATTAAAATTGAGCACAACAAGAAGCAAAAAAGGATTAACTTAATTGTTACTAGTCAGAACACATGTGCGATGCAATGCTTGAATTTAACTCATTCAATAATATTAAACTTGAAAACAATGAAATTTTTTGCATAAAATAAAAATTTACTATTCTCATTTATATTCGTTATGTAGGTAATTCAAAGAGCTTTTCAAATTTACTAGAACACCGCTGTCACGGTGGGGAGGGCCGGCCGAGGAAAAACGAAACATCGTTGATTGCATAACATGTTATACATCAGCATTGAGTCAGCTGTCTAACTCAGCCGACTGATATAATTGGTCTGAGTTGGATCAGCTCATCGGCCGGTACTGTGTTAACTCGTCGGGATGAAAATCCGACAAAGTCTTGTTTATATTCAGGGAATTCTCAGGCCGATTTTAGCTCTATCGCCTATAACAAATCCTAGCATACATTTATTTCATTCACAGTTCAATCATTCTTCTCATCAGCAGTAACTCAAATCAGCTCCATCTCTTATTCTTTGCTCATTTAGAACCATTATCTTCAATTGCAATCAGTTCAAACCATCCCCAAGTCATGAACTCCATCATCGGTTTCAGCTCAAGACCGCCATACCCTGTAACAACATATTCTCAATTTCATCCTTCTTTTCTGTTGAATTGGCTTCAAATCAAACCCAGAAACATCACCCATCAAACCACTTCCCATGAACATCTCCATATTGTCTTCTTGGCTTCAATTCACTGCCAACTTCAGATTCGACTCAAACCCATAATCATATCCATTAAAACCCATCTGCTATCAATAACATCCACCGTCAATTCCAACTCGAACCCGCTCTGCAACATACTCACAATCATTATATATTTCTCTTCATTTTAATTTCGATTCATCACTATTATTAATGGCAACAGAAAACCCTAATTTACCATTTCTTCCTTGACCACAGTTCCATAGCAGCTTTGTATTGAACAACCGCGACATCTT
This sequence comes from Papaver atlanticum, assembly GCA_023531105.1. Lineage (NCBI taxonomy): Eukaryota > Viridiplantae > Streptophyta > Magnoliopsida > Ranunculales > Papaveraceae > Papaver > Papaver atlanticum. Next base: position 2,272,839 of record JAJJMB010017528.1, on the reverse strand, counting down.
CCCTTCTGATTTCCGGTTAGGTTTAATCAAATTAATATGAATATATGCAGCATCGTCATCCTCATTTGCGATTAGTTTTCTCCTCTGAACCTGGTTTGAAGAATCGAGAGAGAAATGAAGGTTTATGAGTGAAATCTGTTATATATATTTTTTTAATTTCAGGTCCTTATAAATTTAGTTAATTTAGTTGTAAACCCTCACAATTTCTTATATACTATAACGAAATCCTTTATAGACGAATGGCTTCCATCAAATTTCGTGTTTTAAATTCATCTTATCCAACGAACCATATCGAATCTACACACGAAAATCATATTCGAAATCCTTATTAGATGAACGGCTTGCGTCGAATTCCGTGTTTTTAAGTCATCTGATCCAACGAACCATATTGAAACTGCACACAGAAAGATTTACAATCTTTTTTTATCAAATTGCATATTTGCGTTAGGTTTCATTTTACAAAAAAATAGTCATAAAAGGGATTCCCTCCCTTCGGGGCCCTCCGATCGGTCGGCACAATAAATATTATAAAAATTCGGTGTATATTTTGAAAGATCGATATTAGGTATCACCCGGCCTACGGTCGGGCTCAACCTTTTTGTTGTTGGCGGGGCTGTATGTTAAGCTAAGTTTAGTTTCATTTTTTCTTCTTCTTTCTATCCTACTTTATTTTCATTTTCGTTGAGAATTTGCTACCTCGGGACAATTTCATCCTTATGTTAACTTATCCGACCAGGCCTCGGTCAATCGTGTCGAATTTGGGTTATGCTATTTTTTTTAATTATTTTGAAATTGACACAAAATTAAATATTACATTTACAGAGGCATTAATCTAATTAACATCAACAATGTAAAATGGCTAAAAAGAGAAACAAAAATGATAGGTTTATCGATGGAGATCCCGTAAAAATACAGACAAAAGAAATTACCTGTCCCCATTTTTGCCCATTCCTAATCCCAATAATGAGGAGCCGTCAGAAACCGTCAAATCTCCCTTTCCGGATTTTTCACGGGAAAAATGATGGTAAGTGTTGCATAACCCAGGGAGAGAAGTTGTTCATATTACAAATCCACATAACTAATTTAATTCTCACTAGTTGTTGCGCCCGTGCGTTGCATGGGCCTAAATATCTTACAGAAAAAATATATGTTTTGGTGCTAGTTAATTTTTAGGGATTAAATTACTTAAAATGATAATATCAAAAGTAGCCAATTAATAAATTTAAAAATATAGAATAATAAAATTAGTTAAAAATAATAAAATCTTAACATGAACAGAACTTTTAAATGGCTCTAGTATACGTGTACAATAACCTCTTTCAACTGATATAATGAATCTGCAATACAATAGAGTAAATAGTATACTCCTTTGTGCTCCCCAACAAATGTTGTGCTTCCCGTGGAATCTGCGACCACCATTTTTAGTAGTGACAATTGCAGTAGCCTGTTTCGCAGTAACCTATTTCAGCTAATATGGTGAATCTGTGACACAATAGAGTGAACGCTATGCTCCCTTGTGCTCATGACCAAATGTTGTGGTACCCGTGGAATCCACGACCACCATTTTCAGCCGTACGTGAACCAATTTAAGTAAGTATAAGTAGGGCTGCACAGGAACCGTCCCGTTCCGTGGAACCGTACCGGTACCGTCCCGGAACCGCGGCCAGACGGGACAGGTACAAGTACCAAAAACTGGTACCGTGCCTAGATTAGGTACAAGTAACGGTTTTAGGCTATTCCCGTCCCGTTCCGTAGTATCGAGCAACAAGTAATAACGTCTAATAATAGTTAGAGTTTTTGAAAACTAATTAGTTTTTGTTGATTTCTTTAGATGTGAAACTGATTGTAATTTTTTGGTTTTGGAATTTTTGGTGTGGTTCATAACTTCATTTGAACTTAGAACTTAGAAGATTTTTTGCTTTATTTTCTTTTTTATAATTTTACATACACTACGGGTAAAGAACCGGTACAGTCCCGTCCCGTACCGAGTTAAACAGATACAGGTCCCGTCCCGTCCCGTATTGCACAGATACAGGTACAGGCCATAGGGAGGTACATGTACTGAGCTAGGCAAAAACCCGTACCGTCCCGTCCCATGTGCAGCCCTAAGTATAAGCTAGCTATTATTGTGCTCAATATGTTTAGCGACTTATTTACCTTTTCTCTATCTCTTAATCTACATGACTCACTGTACAGCAAGGAAATGATAAAAGGGACACTAAATTTGAATGTTCGAAATGGCTAGTCGTGATACATTATAGACAAACGCCTAAAAATTCCTAAGCAGGTATATACCAACTCAATTTGTTACGCAACCTCTATGCATATTTAGGTTAGTATAGAACTGCGTACCTCTTTCATTAACAGTCTGGATATCCACTAAAACGTGAAACTAAAATATGTACAACAGTACATACAATGGAAGTTGCACAACAAAACATATATGCCAAGTCTCCAAGGCAAAATAATAATTCTACAATTACATATTTATGAGCTAATAGCAGCAAGATATAAATTAACCTTATGTAGACACTTCGGAGTTCGGAGGAAGACACTAGGCACAAATTCTACTTGCTTGCAATCAGTCACCCTTAACACAATCTTCATCCCTTTTGCTACCCTATTTTGCGAGATGATGTATGTGTTCTATGTTCGGGTTCTTTCATGCAGGTTATGTTCTTCCTTTCTATATTTAATGATATATTGAACTGTGTCACCTCGTCTACAAAATAAAATTAGAAAATAAATTATTTCCATCAATGAAAAAGGAGACAACACCTATATTATGGACATGGGGTAACAAAACCATGTCACCTTCTGACCCGTGTTACAGGATGTAAAAAAATAAAAACGACAGACATAAGACCTACTGTTGAAATTTTACGGATATTTAAGAAAGATCAATAGTCGAAATTACACATTTGATATCAGTAATGAAGATTGCAGCTAGGAAAAGTAAAAGAAATAATGATTTATTTACATAATAAATTATCTCTGTTTTGGGTTTTCTATTCTCACTAAGATATAAAACTGATGAACAACAATACTGAGCTGCCATAAATGTTCCGCCTCTCTGCAATTCTATATATTTGGGTTAAATAATGCAACCAAGCTACCCATAAGAAATTCAACACATAAAAGAAAATGAAAAGCAATCAATTTATCAGGGATCTTTGAACAAAAATAGCACCAAAAAATTTAAGAAGTTAAAACGGATGGCTTACAACTCCCAAACAAAGAAGAGCATAGTACCTTAAATGTTGCTTGGGTACAATGACAACTCTAAAACATATAGAGATGTAAAAGTTAGAACGGAGAAGAGTATCCCTGCAATACTACTGAAATCAAAAGTAAAAAAAACAACAGACTGAATTAAAAATTGAACAACCAATTGATCAAAGAAATTAAACCCAAATGTGAAACCGAAAGAACAAAAACACCAACACAGAAATAGAATTTATCTTATTCATAATAAATAGGTCAGTCTTTGCTAAAGATGCGAGCCAAAAATGCCTGATGAGGGAGAGCTTCGTTTATTTATCTCGACATCATGTGCTCCTCATGGGCTCGCCTCATGGTTTTCATAACTATGATTTTAGGGTTTTCTTTTCCTGTAAACAAAATTGAACAATAAAAAGTTAATTTGCGATCGAATGAAAAAGTTCCAAAAAATATCTGCTAAAGCACTCAAGAATTTAAATAACAATATGGTACAAACCCAAGCCTTTTTGTGACCTACAAAAGCATGGAAGAATATCGCTAAATCAGAAATATGCGGTGAGAAAGAAACAGATAGAAAGAGAACAGGGAGAGAAAGCCGTCATTGACGGTTAGGGTTCTGAAGATGAATTCGGTTTTGATATTACTGGTGGTGCCGAAAATACGAAATATTGGTGATGTGGAAACTCCAAAGTTTCCTATTGGTTTAAATATTTTCCGGTAGGGCCAGAAGCTCTAAGAAGAGAGCTTGATTCAGCTTTTAGCCACAACAGAGGAAATTCACCTGAAATCATATTATTAATTGTACGGTTACACCCGGACAATGCCACATAATGTTCACCACGTATCCTTAATACTCTGTGATATTGAATCCTTAATACTTTGTTTAGAGAAAAGTTTATTATTTTTGGATATCGAGTCTACTGATGAGATTGGTAAGCTTCTGGGAGCGGTACCAACCTATTTTCTCGACAAATGACCCCATTCGTTAGGTGGAAGTCATGCAGGCTAGTTATTCTTTGTTGGGATGCTGATAGAGCTAAGTGATATAGTTTTTTTTTTCCTTGAATTATAAGTCATAACAACTGAGATTAGCTAGTTTCGCGGTGTATCAAGCAGTTTATTTGAAGAACTAATTTATTTATTTATTTTTTGCATTACATTTTATGTTTCTCCAAATCCCTTTAAGCGGGTCGGCAATGTTGTAACTCATCTTTTTTTCAAATGAATCGTTTTGGTTTCCCATTATCTTAAAATAATGTGAATGAACGTGATTATTTAAGAAATCTTTATTTAATTTGTAGGCAGGTTAAATCATCTTATTATGCTCGTCGTTGCTACTTATATACATAGAACATCTGAAGCAGAGGGATTGGAGTTCCAATGCCAAATAACCCAGGCAGCATATATATAAAATCTTTAAGTTTCATTGCTGCAAAGACATGACTAAGGGCGTAAGTCTTAAGACCTGCATACCGAAAGTGGAGGAATGATCCACATTTGAAATCAACGTTGATAACATTTAGGATATTTAAAAAGTTAAATTTATGTTCCTCAAAGGACGCTTAATCTTCAAGTATAGAATTATGGTGGACTTTGCATTAATGAGGACGGAAATGTCTGTATAACAACATAAGGTGTAAAGTTTATTAAGTTGGGTTATATATTCTTCTTTTTACACTACTTGTACTGATAATAATGCAACAATAATATTTTTCTTCGACCCTACTACGTACCCCCACTCACACACCCCACCCTTTTCCCCCGTGATGTGGCATTCTTTCATTGGTTCTGGAGCAAACAGGGGGTCCATTGGTGTTGGGTTAGCTATTAAGATGACGACACGTCACGGGGGAAGAAATTTGGGGAGGAATTCCGGGGTATAAAGCATTTTCAGTTTTTCTTTGTGTTTGAGTCCATTATGAAATTTGTTTCCTGCGCAACTGGGTTTTACTTGCATTTCTTCTCTTTCCTAGACACACTCCGGTAACTCCGGAACCCATTCCACTTATTTATTTATTTTATTTTATTATTTTAAGTTCTTTCAATTGAAAAGATTTTGATTCTAAGGAAATGAGTAGTTTTATAAACATCAACATAAAGCGAGTTTGTTATTGCTTTGGTTTCAGCTTTGACTATGGATGAATTAATGAATGGTGTGAATTGGGGATGGTAGGTTTCTAAAGGGGGATTAAACCTTCACTACTTTGATATTATAAACAACTTGTCTAAACTCCGCACCTATTATAGTGCGACCATCCCTCTTTAATGTACCATCTCAGATCATGCTCCATTCAGGTCCATACATTATCTTGGACTATCATATAACTAACAGTTTTACCAGCCACAGTAGCATCTCGGTTGGCAAATATTGTGTCGCGATCCTTCAAAACTTCTCTTAGAAAAAGATGGTGAACAAATAATTGAATTAAGTTTTGAACAGAAATCTGGTCCTAGAAATCCTTAGCATTCGAAAAGAAACAGATTCAAAAGCCTCATCTCAATCAAGTCAAAATACAGTTTTTGACGAAGATGAAAATAAATTCAAAGTTGTCTTGGCTATACAAAATTAACGACTAAGCAAAGATGATTTTGAATTCGACCGTGTTTATATTTTCTTTTGATTTGTTATCCAAAGTATATGGTGTTGACGTCAGGGAGTTTAATTCGTTTTTATCAATACAAATTTGCAACAAATAATTACGTCTAGCTTTTGCCTCAGCTATTACAATTAAATCTGTTAAAAAGTTGGAAACTCTTCGACTTAAATTTTATGCAGTACTCAAAATCCTTTAAAATCTTCAGAAAAAGCGAGACTGAAGAAGTTGCCATGGTTGATTAGAATACCTCGGCAATCGCAAAAAGTCATACGTTTTGAAAGGAAAAAATTAGGGACAATAGGGCAAGTTGTTAGGGTTAAGGTTTAGATTTTAAAATCTGGTGTGAATGGGAGGGTTAAGTTTTTTTGTTGGTAGCGGGACATAATCATTGTCCAAAGTTAGATATGGTTAGCTTACACTGCATAGAGTTAGGATTAGCTTAAAGTTACGGTTAGAGGGCCAGGACATAATTTAAGCCGTCTAAAATTACGGACGATGTCAACCGCTCTTTGACCTAGATACATATACACCACCTTTCCTTAGAACATTGATTAAGTTTTTAAAAAATTTGATCTATTTTTAAAACAGTGGTGTTTCTGTAAATATGTACATATTTATTTAATACATGATTTATTTAATATTTCTAACTTTATTAAAATTACATGATTTAATAAAGTTTGATAATTTAAATGAGGGGAACTTAATAATTTATGGGTCTCCTATCAGAGTGCAACTTTGTGCACCTAGGGGTGCTCTTCCTCTCCTAATTGGCTAGAGTTAACGGAAATTTACACCGTTAAAATCATTTATCTATTTTCAATTATGTCAAAAATAAACACAGTTTCCAGAAACTTCCATTATTTCTCTCTCTCTCTCTCTTTTCTTTTCTTTTCTTTTCTTTAAGAACAGAAAAACTTCCATTGTCAATGGTACTGTAGATTTATAAAGTTGGGTGATCAATTAGATTGAAGATGACATTTGTTGTTGATGTTCATCATCGTGAACCTCATAATTAGGTTGTTCTTTACTGTTCTTCAACACCCATACATAACAACGGGTTTTCCTTCATTTTATTTCATAAACTTGCTTTATTAACAATGATGTCAAAAACTGAAACTTAGTTAAAAATGGAGAAAGCATAAAAGTAAAATCAAATTAACCAATGGAAACAATATTTACTAGTTTTGTCAATAGAAAAATATAATCAAGGATCAATTAAATTGTTTTGATTGAAATTAGGACTAATGACGATGATGACAAAAATCGGCATTGTATTGAATGTATTAAGAGAAACTAAGAACCCTTAAACTAGCCATTATATCAAACTAAGCATAAAATCAATATTGTCCTTTATTTTTATCTTAAAACTCGTTAGATTAAGAATGATCCAGACACATAGATCGTACATTTGGTGGAAAATTAATCACAAAAAGCATCCCGTTTCATTTCGGAAGATCATAGATAACAATAAGGATCGATGATTCAAACTCATAACTGAAACAAAGGGGAAAAAAAGGAAATGATAGTTCATCCTGGAGAAAAAGAAAGCCAGACTTCAAAGTTCAAACCCATAAAGACTTAATAGAGAGAAAGAAAATAGCTTTGGGATTTGTGCTTAATTTTCTGAATTAAATTTCTAAGTTAAATAAATCCCTTGAAAATTACCCCACTGGATTTTGCATTCAGCGAATATGGAAGGGAGGAATGTGCACCCCGGTTATCCAGGGGGTGCACATAGCCGTGCTCCTCCTATCAGTTAGGCCAGTTCCTATGGGTATGGCAAACATTCAAGTTTTCCATTTTTGCACCCATTATGGAGCTGGCAAACTTGCCACTTAGCCAGGCCAGGTCAAGTTTCTACCGAGCGGTCGAGACTAAACCGCTTGGTCAAGAGTAAACCGTTCGGTGTTTACTACACCGTTAGCAGCTTCTATAAGACCGGGCGGTCTAGTCTACACCGCTACGTAGAATCTGAACCAACGGCCATAAATCTCCCCCTTATAAATACCAAATTCCTCTTCCATTTTAACTCACACCTTCTCTTCTCTACTCTTCACATTTGTTAATCTAAAACAAATTTCATCATCCAACTCTTTCATTCATTCGTATTGTATAATTTCTTTAATATGTCTCAACCTAATACTCAATCTAATAAAAATAAGAAGATTAGTGGTCCAAAATTTATCGTAGCCGAAGATGAAAGCATTTGCAGAAACTATGTGTTCTTTACACAAGATAGTGTCGATGGTGCCCAACAATAATCTACCAAGTTGTGGGATAACATATTTGCTAAATTTCGTGAAGAAACTATGAGCATCAACGATCGTGATGCCAATGGATTGTCCGGTCGCTTCGTTATAATCAACGCCCAAGTTGCCTTGTATGTTGCTGCTATAATGAAAGTTGCTCGTGCTCGAGCGAGCGGTCTTGTCGGTGTTGATGTCGAACAAAAGTGTCAAACTGATTGGCACCATAAACATGGGAAAAAAATTGTTATGAAAGTTGTTATCATATTTTGAAAGTGTTGCCTAAATATAATCCAGAAGTGTTAACAAACATGCAGAATAAACCTGCAAGTTCACCATACACTTCTTCTCCTTCAACGCCAGGTTTACAACCATCTCAATCATCTCACCCCCCTCCCCTTTGGAGAATCCATTTTCTTCACCAGAAACCACAACAAACAACAATTCCAACTTGAATGTCAATGCTGCGATCAAGAGAAAATTATTAGGAAGAAATCATGCAAGAGCAGCGAGAAAAGCTGCCCAAGAAGGAGAAGCAAGTGAAGGTGTTTTGGATACTTTGATAGAGCATTAGAAGACCGTCGAAAAACAAAGAGCTGTAGACCGGCAGTTCTTGACTAGGGATATGAAAAAACATCGACAAACTCAAGAGAAATTTGTTTCAGACTATGACAAGAATAAGATTCTAAATGCAAACACCTCAACAATGAATAGCAGACAATTGATGGTATGAGAGATGGAGATGGACAAGTTAGCAGAGGAGTTGGAGGAAAAAAAAAACAAGAGAAACATGGAAAAACAATTTGGAGTTCAAGCTGAAGATGAGGATGATGAAGACCACGATGAAGTAGTGACACTTAATTAATTAATGTATCAGCTTTAATTTTAATGAAGATATAGTAGTTTGGTTATGGCGAATGAAATTGTTCTAGTTTTTTCATTACATTAAAACTTAAACTTGACAACATCCATGAAAACTAAACTTAAAACTAGAACTAAACTTAAGACTATAACTAAATTGTTCTAGTTTTTTCATTACATTAAAACTTAAACTTTGACAACATCCATGAAAACTAAACTTAAGCCTAACATCACATACGAGTTATTAGAAACTCCTTAGGAATTTGGTAATGCGCTTCGTATTTGAAATTTTTTCCTTTCCATCTTCGCCACTCGTCTCGAGTTCGTATTCCCAATTCAGCATTGGTGTCACCTCTAAGACGATATCGAGTGACAATCCTTTTCATAGCTATAAAATCTACAAGATCTTTTTTGATAGTCATGAATCGGCAAAACAAAGCAGCACGATCCCGGTTATGGGGATTACCTTTCTCTGTACATAAGGCATCATGAATTTTACCCAAATAACTCATACTAGGTAAACCGTTCATCCGTCGTTCTTCACCTCTCTTCGGGTAGTATATTACATAGTTTATACAAAGAGATAAATCTTCATCTTCAGTGAATCTAGGATTATCCATAAATTAACCAAAAAGTAGAGAAGTGAAGGTGTGATTTTGAAATGGATGAAGTGAAGGTATATTTATAAAGGAATGTTGGCGATTGAGTCTAGACCGATAGCGATTGAGTCTATACCGCTACTTTTAATGACCGTTAAAAAATTTAAACTTAAACAGCTTCAAAACAAAACTATGAAACAACAAATGAAACTTAAACAATTAAACAACTTCAAAAAGAAAACTATAAAATAACAAATGAAACAACACTACTCAATTCGTCCTCCATCTCTTCCAAACTCAACCCACATATTCGCTTTGAGATCTTCCCTTAACCTGTTATACAGAGTTCTGTTCTCAATATGACTATTCATTTGCGCATAGTTCCTTGCAGGTAATCCTCTTGTTGGCATAATCTCAGGCCTTAAGTCTTCATCTTGATGGTTAGTCCAATTCTTATTACGACGAGTTTCCTGGATTACCATGTTATTGATGTAATTTTGATAGTGGTAAGAATGAGTTCGTAAGACTTGTGAAAGCAATTGAATTTAGATTTATTTAAACTAAAAGTAGAGAAAATTTAAATCCAAATTTGTTTTTTTTTTAGAGTGAAAATAACCAAGACACTAGATTCCACTATTACACATGAATAAATGATGATAAAAATTCCAAAAATCTAATTATTTTTAAAATCTCTTTTTCTTAATTCACAAATTATCAAGCATATTCTCAAACATTAATTGTATCCCTTAAGCATAGATTATCTAACCAAAGCATAACCTATCTAATTGAATCACAACTAATTAGAAAAAATTATGCAAACAATTAAAATTCTACAAAGTAGTGATTGAGTGAATTATAAAATACAAATTAGAGAAAAATAGAATAGTTACCAATTATTCATGCATAAATAGCTTCCTCCGTGCCTTGATTACGCGAGAATTAGCTCATCATTATCATGGAAACATGCTCAAAATTCATCTTTATTAATGCTCAAAAATGGTTCACAAATGATGAAATGGGAGAAAAATGAATAAAATCGGGTTTTGTAACACTTATATTTGTTACAAAATCAATTGTTACAGAAAACGATAAAGGAATACCGTCACTGGCACTGTTGAAGAACGACGGTCTTTAAGGGTCTTATGTTCTTCGTACCTTCTTCACCAGCAGAAAAATTGTTTTTCCTGCAACTTCGATTTTCCGATTCTGTGCTGCTCCTAACTGCTCCCAATTCTCTCTACCCCTTTCCTCTACATCCCAGAAGCTATTTATAACCCAGAAGCACCTCCAAATCTCGCCAATTACTCCTAAAAATCTTCACAGTAAAGAAATATTATTCTCGGGAATAATTTCTTATTTTCTTTCTCTGCGTGACATGAAATGTTCTGTTTATCTCTTTACGCGTCAAATATCCCTCAGTCAATGCAGAATAACATTCCAGGATAATATATCTTCCAATCAATGAGTGTCTTCCATAGTATCTCAGAAATATATTCCGAGAATAATACACCCTCTGTTTGATGAGATTCTGTGATTTAATTGAAATGAATGCACTTACCACCCCTGTTGTGATCTAACAGGCTGGTACATATCCGAAGCAAGATGAAAATCCGACTGAATCTTCCTCAAAATACCAAACATCAAGTACGCAGGAACTGGAAATTTGAATCCAGAATTCCCGCCAAAATTTTCTTTTTCAAACGATGAGGGTGAAGTGCCCTGAATCCAAAACGCGGGGTGCCTTTAACAGCTCGGCTGCCTTGGGGGCGCCCTTATCCATTTTTAGGATGCCTTTAGTAATTTTGGTGGGTGCCTTTAACACTTTTCTGGGGTGTTTTCAACATTTTTTCGGGGTTCCTCCGGTGTATTTCTGGGGTGCTTCCGGTGCATTTCTGGGGTGCCTTTAGTACTCTATCATGGGGTGTAAAACACCACTTTACGAGCCAATTTCGTCGCAAGAGCTTATTTCTCTAAAAATACCTACAAAGACATAAAACAACATAATAAGTACAAAAATGGGTACTAATAATATATACAATAGAGATGAAAATAGACACATAAATGCGTCTATCAGTTATGCATAATGATGCAAGTCAGCATAGTCTTATGCATTTCACGAGCACTTAGACCACGATAAGGCCCACAAATGATTGTGAACTTCCGCTTCAGAATTCCAAAAGCCCGTTCCACATCCTTTCTCAGATCCATTTGTCTACTTTTGAAATATGAGTATTAACGACCCATTTCATCGGCAGGTGGCTGACGGTAACATTGAACTAAAGCTGACCATTTTGGATAAATTCCATCTGCAAGATAATAACCATGAGTGTAGTGATTCCCGTTGATACTGAAATTTACCTGAGGAGAAATTCCATACTTTAAATCTTCAAACAAAGGCGATTTGCGTAAAACATTTATATCGTTTTGAGATCCCGGGAGACCAAAAAAAGCGTGCCATATCCAACAATCATAAGAAGCAGCATCCTCAAGGATAACCGTTGGTTTTGCGTAGTGACCCTTATACTGACCGGCCCAATAGGTAGGGAATCCGGTCCATACCCAATGCATGCAGTCAACACTACCCAGCATTCCGGAAAATCCCCTTTTCTGATTTTGCTTTAATATTTCTCTAACATCCGCGTCAGTTGATTTTCGTAAATAGGTTGGACCAAAATGATTAATCATTGTTTCGCAAAACAACGAAAGATACTTGTATGCGGTTGTTTTACCAATGCGAAGGTACTCATCATTAGAATTTGGAGGTCTGTCATATCCTAGAATACTTAAGGCCGAAGTAACCTTTTGTTCATGGCTATGACCTCTAATATTCTGTGCATCATACTGATAATAATTAAATTGAGATTCTACCTGACAAAGCTCACTAATAATCTTTAGCACCAAATGTCGGGGCATGCAGAATCGGCCTTGGAAATTTTCATTCGAGAACACACAGTCGGGAAGAAAATAATCGTGCATCAACTTCTCGTGCCATTCATCCCGACCCCGGTACGTGTATCTTCTTGTGAACACTTCTTTTGGCTCTGGATCTCTAGGTATTTGCCCTGATGAATATAGCTGCAACAAATTGTTGGCTAGTTCTTTATCTTCATCTGACTCATCATCAATTTGTTTCAACGCCTGAACGAATATTCGTTATTGTTCTTCAAATCGATCCATATGAATACACACTTCTTCGTCAGAAGAATCAGTTGAGTTGAATATAAAAAATAAATAGAGGATTAAAGGTACAAAAGAGTAAAATGATAGAGTTAATGAGAAAATGAGATGTGATTAAATTGAATTGAATGGGGTGAATTTATAGGGAGACGTGGGGGCAAATAATCGTTACTTCACTATTTAATAAGCGACGATTACATGACCGACTGGTTTTATGAAGATCGGTAGCGGTCGAGTCTCGGCCATTAGCGGTCTTCATAAAACCGGTCGGTGTAGTTTCAACCGTTCGGTGGAAACTCGATCGCTTATCTTAGTTCCCATAGTGGCACGGCCAGTTTGTCAGGCCAGCTGGCATGGCAAATGGAGGGTTTAGCCAACCCACGTAGGAACCGGCCTTAGATTGGTTTTATAAAAAAACTTGGTAAAATCGTGAGTTAGTGTGACAATTACCATCCTACCCAATCTACTTTATGGTTAAAAATATATAAAAAAAATGTAACTTATATATTTCCTAATATTGTGATTTAGAATTTTCTCCTCTACTATTTTTCATGTTTTGCATTTCTTAGGCCTCTAGGGTTTATTTCTCCCCTTCTTCACGGTCTCTTTTATTCGACTTCCAATTGCAGAATTTCTTAATTCACCAGGTTTGTAATTCAGCTCTCGTATTCCTATTCTACGCGTTTTCACAGATAGATGAAGTAGTAGTAGAGTTGTATATCAAGTACTGGTAATTTTTGTTTGGGTTGCTATTATGTATACATAGCTTTAAGACAAATCTCGTTAAACCCTATTTCTTTATAAATCTAAATTTAGGGCACTTTTTGTATCGTAATCCCGTAACATAAAAGTTCTTAATATCTTTTAGCTCGTTTCTTTTGGTTATTTGAAGTTCGATTTTGGTTTATATTAGGTGCAAAGGATGCCAGATACTCAAGCCCTTGTTAGTGAGTTTGTTTTGAAGCTTAAACGCCGGTATAGCATCTGTATAATTCAATCATTTATTCCTTTTTCTGAATATTATGATTGTCAATTTTGTGTTAATCAACTGATTTGGAGTCTGCATTATGGGGTGGCAGTAAAGTTGAGGGTTCCCATGCTACGGCTAGACAGACAGCTGAACTGCTTCGCTCAGTGATATCCCAGCAGAGGATTCCACACACGAATCAAGCTGCACACCTGATTGAGGCTGTGAAGGTTGTCGGTGAGCAGCTAATATCTGCAAATCCTGTTGGTATGTAGGTTCAAACCTTGAGCACTTTTGTGTAAAATTCAATGCACTTGATTGCCGCCCTTTACTCGGTTCTTTAAGTTTCAACATCCTCTTGATTATCTGATTGTTAACTGCTTGAATTACCTGGAGATCTTGTGTGTACATATTTATGCACATGGGTGTTACCTCTTCTCACAGATTTGTGGTAAACTACTATTCTGAAATAGAGTATTGTATGGATGATTATTTTGAGTTCTGGCATAACATAACTAGATTACTATATTCTACATGCATTAATGTGGTCAGTTTTTCATGGGCAATCACCTTTTGTTTAAAGCACAGAGTTACAAATGCCTGGTGTGACGTTATACTGTTTAACTTGCATGCTAACAATTCTGCATGGATGGGGTTTCAGAGCTTGCTGTTGGTAACATTGTGAGGCGTGTCTTGCATATCATTAGAGAGGAAGATCTTTCTCTTGCAACCACTGCAGTTGGGGGCTTGGGTTTATCTGCTGACAGCGATGATGATGAGGATGCTGAGAGAGACGATCGCACACTACTGTCTGCTACAGCAGTTGCTGCAGCTTCCAGAAGCACTCTGCGTGCACCTGCATTGCATACTCTTCTCGAAGATATACCTGATTCAGCAGCTGCTCCCCATACTCCTTCTTCAGGGGGTGAATCTGAAGGAAAAAGCAAATGTGAGCATTTCTAACTCAGTTAGGGTAAAATTCAAGTAAGGGCGCTAACTTTATATCCCAATACTATACTAACTACTAAATCTTTTTATTGTTGCCAATCAGTTATCTTTAAATTCATTAGGATTGGGATTTTTGATAGGTTTCTAACATTTGGCCTGTACTATGGTTAATCATTTATTTTTATTGTGTTTTTTGCTTTTGCTTATTCACAACCAAAAGTCTATCAGGACTCGATAGCTCATTAATGCATCATATATGTCCCCCGAAACTTAGTTATCCTCTAAATGTGTATGAATGAAACACTTAATTTTTACCGACATATCTGGCAGTGGATTTTATGTTCTGATAGCATAGCAGTAAGATAAGCATGTTTGTTTGTTACACATTGGTTCCTCTGTTTTCTCTTTTCAGCAGCTGATAAGAGTGTAAGGAGCCGGAAGCTAAAGCATGACGTTATCGAAGCTATTAATGAACTTCTTGAAGACATTGATACGTGCCATGAGCAGATTGCTGAACAAGCAGTGGAGCATATCCATCAAAAGTATTTTTCTTACCTCTATGTGTATTATTCTCACTTGCCGTGATGTTAACTTATTTTCATTGAGAAATGTTACTAGCATAATATCTGTTCATGCGTCTTGAAATTCACGTCATATGGCCCACAACTATGACAAAACTTCTTTTGCTTATTCATCTGCCTCAGTCAAGTATTTTTCATCTCTCTCTTGCTCTTGGTTTACCTCTTTCATCACGTTATATTAGTTCTAATGTCTAATGTTATTAAAGAGAAGCCAGTTCAACATTACAAGTTTACAGAAAGCCTGAGTCATTCACTTCAGTTTAACTTTAGTTGAAAAATGTGTTTCTGTCTCTGTGTCCCCTCTGCATGTTTAGTTATATTGTGATATCATATGCATCTAAATATTTCCCTGTTTTGCATTTTTATTTTTAACCAATGCAACTCTATGTATCAGTGAGGTCATATTAACACTGGGCCGTTCGAGAACTGTGATGGAGTTTCTTTGTGCTGCAAAGGAGAAAAAACGTTCTTTCCGAGTATTTGTGGCGGAAGGTGCTCCAAGGTACAGGGGCAAGGACTTGCTTTATGTTGTTAATAAGCAATGAAATTTTCCGCTCATCCCGGAAAATTTGCATATTTTTTAGCACATTCTGATATTCTCTTACTGTGGTTGTGTCCAACAGGTATCAGGGCCATGTGCTTGCAAAAGAGCTGGTTGCTAGAGGTTTGCAAACCACAGTAATCACTGATTCCGCAGTTTTTGCAATGATTTCCCGAGTAAATATGGTATATAATGACTTTGACATTGTAGTTTCTGTCTCCAACTTTTATCTTTTAATTTGATGCCAAGATTCCCTTTTGAATTTGAGTGGTTTGAAATAGGTAATTGTTGGAGCCCATGCTATCATGGCCAATGGAGGGGTTATAGCACCTGTTGGGTTGAACATGGTTGCACTTGCTGCCCAAAGACATGCTGTCCCATTTGTCGTAGTTGCTGGTAGTCACAAGGTAAGTGGCTCCTATGACTCATGTTGATATCATCACCTTCCACTGTATACTTAACAGAACGAGCCAAATAATAAATCACTTGCTGGTACTAACTGGACTTTCTACACCTACTTAGTGAGATAGCGGCTTTAGGATATTTGTTGAGAGACGTGAGACCTTGCTTTGACGGGTAGGACAAGGCCAAGGACATCTCGTACTATTTATGATAAAATCATAAAAATTAAAATCTTGACCATGTTTCTTGTTATTTCAGTTTGTGTTTTGATAAACGACTGTATTATTTATGTATTTGACTTTCAAGCTTTCTCTTTGCACAATTTGTTTCCTATCCGATAATCGACTCACTCTGAGGGTATACTATAGACTAAAAGACCACACCTAAGCTCAAATATTTTTCTAAATGGCTGCACAGTTATACCGAGATCAAATAAATAACTGTTCGGCAACAGTTGATTGTGTATTTGTAGCACGGTATTGTCGCTTTTTGGTATTCTATAAGAACATATCTTTTGTGCAAATGTTGTAGTTGATTGTTTTCTGCTGTTTTTGCACACATTCTTTGACATGATGTTTCTTTTGAGTGAGAAAATCATCTGATCCATGTTTAAGAAGAGTCCTAAAAGTATGAGTTTCTTTCTTTTTCTTGACCATAGGAACATTACTACAACAACTGTGCCAAATTTTGCTACGTCATTAAATGTCTAGACGCCCCCTTACAATCAGTGACGGGCCCAGATACTTGATTTAAGGGAAACTTTATTCTAGAAAAAGAAAAGCCCTTTAATCAGTTAACTTTTCTTTTAAGTAGTGCACACACACACATATACATTTACAGTTTGAATGGAGGATTGATGGTATGAATAGAGAGTATAAGCACTAATTCTAATTGTAGTCCTATTTAGGTTAGTAATCCATATATATTGCGCTCAAGGATGTACCCTAATCATTACCCTACCAACATTGTTAAAAAAATTACTTAAATGCGTGCAGTCAACTGGCTACTTGGGTCTGTCCTGCTGACAGTTAATGTATTTATCAATGGGTTTACTAATAGCTACTTGATGTCTGTATGACAGTTGTGCCCTTTGTACCCTCACAATCCAGAGGTCTTACTGAATGATCTAAGATCACCATCTGAGTTGCTAGATTTTGGGGAGTTCTCAGATTGCATGGACTATGGAATAGGCAGTGGTGCTCCTCTTCATGTGGTCAATCCTGCATTTGATTATGTGCCACCAAAGCTTGTCAGTTTATTTATCACCGACACGTAAGCGCTCTCTCTTTTTTGTTCTATTTTGCTTATGTATCTTCTTTTTGATTATAGAAATTGCCAACATGTTTATTGATGGAAAACAGCTCGTGGTTGTGTTGGCATTTTCTTTTCTTTCTCTAACATATTTTATGACGTAAAATTTTATGATGCTCATTAGGCATATATCTGTATGATGCTTGTTTAGTTCAAAGCTGAAATTGTGAAAATGATTTAATAGATACTGATTTTCCTGAAAAAAAACGTTTTTATGATTAACAAGTAAAATTTGCAGTAAACCGTTTTAGTTGTACATTAGATTATAAAAACAGAGATATTGGAGTTTACTCTTTTTTGGCTGTTGGGTATGTAAAAATCTATTCTACTTTTAGAAGGTTGACGACAAACCTATTAAAACAATGGAAAGGTAATCTCCAACCTTCCGAGCAAATGTAGTTTTGCATCCAGGAGAAAGTACATTCATGTTAGTTCAAGAAAGAATTCAGCGAACCAACTAGCTTCCCATTCATGGAGATTAATCATCAACCATTTCTTTTAAATCCAGTTTTTATACTTATAAAGTAATAATAGTAGTTTTTTCCCTCTTTGTGATATTCTACAATTTTAAATCTAAAGTATATTGTTACTTCTCAGAGGAGGACATAACCCATCATATATGTACCGTCTCATTGCCGATTATTACTCCGCTGATGATTTTGTGGTGCAAAGGAGGACAGCTTTGGGAAGTTAAATTGAAGTCTCTTTATCTTGGCATGGGTAGGGGTAAGCTGCTTTCTACTGGTTCCAGTACTCGAAATCTCTCTCTATGTAGACATTAATATTGATTGTTGATTTCCAATCAAATTTTCTGATTCGTTGTTTGCATTTTAGGTAAACACAATGTAACGGACTGGGTAAAGTACTAGAAAGTTGAATGCGAAGTGAGTGTTGTGTCATTGTATGGTAATGGGCATGGCCTTCATTTTCCCGTAAGTGTAGGTCAAAAAATAAAAAAAAAGAAGAAAAATGGAGAACCAACAGAAAAAAACCACAGTAAAGCTGAAGTCATCATGAAAAGAAGATTGTGTCAGCCATTGCATCTAATATACATTGATTTTAAATTCTCCTTGCTGAAATTATTAAAGAAATTTTTGCTCCAAGAATATAATAAGGTCCCATCAATTGTGACGGCTTCACGAGAACACTGAAATGCTTTTGCATAAAAATAAAAAAGTCCCGATTGATACGGGGATACCAATTCATATACTCCTTCCGTTCCAAATTAATTGAGTTAGTTGTAGTTTGCACAATTCTTAAGACAAGAAGGAAAGTAGAGTATATTTAAATATTTTTTATAATTATAACCTTATAAATAATAACTAGTAAAACTTAGAAATGATTTATTTCTTAAACTATGCCACGGTTTTTGGTAAACTTTATACCGTTGAAAAACATTTTAAAACATAACGAATATAAACATGACTACCAAATTATACATATTTCTTGTAGTAACAATAATCAATTAAAAGGATAGTTTAAGAGATATTCTCTTGATTAGTGAAATAACTCAATTATTTATGGGACAAAATTCAAAACCAAATAGCTCAATTAATTTGGACGGGGGAGTAAAATAAAACAAAACAATTGGCCGCTATATCTTTGGATTGATATCCCCAGCCAATACAATCATGACGAGCCTTATAAAAAAAATGTTACCGCGCCCAAGAATCAAGTGAAAACTACTAATCCCTCACTATAATGCCTTTTACACTCATTTTCACTACTAATCCCTCACTATAATGCCTTTTACGCTCATTCTTGCAGCATGTGTGGTAGATGTAAAAATATAGCATCTATAGTAACGGATAACTGTAGGGAGACAACCCAGGTCGAGATCGGAAGATGGAGGTTCTGTCACGTGTGATACCTGAAGTTTGAGATCCCATAACGTGCAAGACCTAAAGACCAAGACTCTATCGCATGTGAGACCTAAAGCCTAAGACCAAGTCCCGTCCGGGACCTAAGTTCTGAAGCGAGAAGTCGAGACATGACCCGAAATTATCAAATGCCAACTCGAGATTCGAGACCTGGAGTCGGGATTATGCCGTAAGAGAGAGAAATCACACTTGGATATGATAACGGAAAACTTGTATTATTTTTTTCCCGGATCTGGCTTGTCTGGATTTGACTGAAATCACACTTGGATCTAATTCTATTTGTATGTTTTTTTTGAGTCAGATGTGACTCAACGGACTCAAAATATGCAAGTCAGTGGCTTGGACCCATAAGTCAGGGGTATTTTCTGAGTCGGGTAGCGAGTCATATCTGACTAAAACTCAAAAACAAGCTGCCTGACATCTAACTCGCGTCGAGTGAGAGGTCGAATGGGCCAATGACGTTTGGTATCACAATAGAAGTTAACGAAACACAAAATACCACAACTTAACATAATAGCATTCCATTTTTCTATTTGATTAATTCACCCCCAACAAAACATAGACTTGGGGTCGCACATACGTAACTTAATTAGATTTTTAGATCAACACCAATGTAGTTATAAAACCCAAATACTAATGAATCTAAAAGACTAAAACTAACTTTTGGTAATATGGTCATCTTACAATCATCTACATTACTATTAAAAATTACTGCATCTCCAAATGGCAAACCTCACCATCTACAAATTTACCAAGTGGTGTTATTACGTAATTCATTACCGGTTTCCTTTGGTAGTATCATAGAGCACTATAAGAAGAACATATTACCAACTAATTAATTTCAATTTCATTACCGTTTAGTTTCCATAACATAGAGTCAGAATAACCATATCAATGGATCTTCTCTCTTGAAACCTTATTTGTAAACAATACTCTGCAAGAAAAAACTTTCTGAGAATGAATGAAACAAATATACTATGGTTCGGTTCCTGATAAATTACAGCCTGTTTGGTCAACAGATGCAGAAGCCGTCTCTAAAGATTCTTTGGAATTGACATAATCTTGGAGGTCAGTATCCGCTGAACCTCCCGCTGTAGTAGCAGACATCTTTTCCTAACACCATGGACAAACAATCAATTTACCGTCACAACAATTCACTCTCTAAACGATATATAACAAATCAGGTCCATAATTTCAGTGGGTTTCGAGAAAGAAGAACTACACATACTTAAGTTTGCAAAGAATTCTACATCCACAGATTCTTAATCACAAAGGTGTCAAAGGACTAAAAATCTGTATTTAAGATATATGGTTTTATAGGGATAGTATCTGAAAGGAGAAACAGTTTTCTTTTTCAAGATGTTGAACTAAACCATGGTCTTGACAAATTAAATTCAACGATAAAACCTTAATTACCTGTCCTAATTGTATCTCCAATTGTAAAATAAACAAACAATTAAGTATAAGCACGATGCATATGATTTTACATATCACCAACATGACTATGTAGTAATTTATTATTTTCAGAATTGAAATAACTATTAAAAACCCATGGGACCACTTTACTGAGTATAAATAAGTTTAATGAAGAAGAATTTACCAGTTATGAAGCTTTTACCAGTACCGAAATCCCAAAACCCCGGACACAATAAAAGGAAAAGTTAGGAAAACACCCAAATTCATTGAAATCATTCGAGTTACGGCGAAGGTAGGGATTGAATTTAGCGAACGTTTAATGAATTTGATGGCGAAAGCACTAGTGTGGGTATATTTTGCACCAAATGAACTAGGGTTTGAAGGTGACGAAGGGAGATACTCGCTGCATATCTCAAGAGAGAGAAATGGTATGGCATCCGGAGTATACTTTTCCTATTTATATGGCCCATCCAAATGCGACATCCGTGCGTCAATTTTTGGGATACATTAGGAATTTGCTAATAAGATAGTATCTGGCTCGGTATATTTGAAAACTCGTGGTATTTTTTGTAACTATTTGCAAGCCGTGGTATTGGGCATAAATATACCTACGGATGTGCCTTCCAAACATAATTTAATCGAGGTCGAATTAGATCCAAATTGCGAGTCAGATGCAAACAAATATACCGTTAGTAGTCTAAATTTAATGTTATTGATCCTTGTTTGTTCTTTTATATGCTATAATGGTAAAAATGCAATTAGCGTTAAATCTAAGTGTCTTACTGAAATATGGTTAGATCTAATTTCTTTTGTTGAGATATTTATTATTATTATTAGATCTATTATCTTATAATCAATTTTGTTACAAAAACAACAATGACAACATCGGTACAAAGGAGAATCTTACCACCAAGACTAATATTCCCTATGGGTACAGCTACACCTACAATAACTACACCAGAGGTGTCAACACCGACTATCACACCTGCAATACCTGCATCTTCTTCAGGTATTTCAGGTCATACTAACATATCAAGTAGGTCTGGACCTGTAACATCCCCCCCCCCCCCCCCCCCCCCCACAGATCCTACCTCAATTACATCATCAACCGCTATCGTCCCAAATGGTTTACCGACAACAGTCCTAATTGGATTGAAAACTATACCAAGGGAAATGAGGCAACCTCTAAATATTATACCAGTGGTCCATATCTCACACGATATGTTCTATGATCTGTTGCGGGTAATCAATACTTTCGCTGAGAAAGTCAATCAGATAACTCCACCTCCACCTAAAACAATAACTTCAATACTTATAATTACGTAATAACCTTCATATATTAACATATATCCACTACACAAAACAATCTTACCTAACTATCCTCGAGACCAATAAAGGTAACAATTCAGAAATTACATCCCAATGGAAAAACAATACATGTTAACACCAAGACATGTAGTTTCTGATCTTGAACCAATTGTCATAATGAACTCAGTTCATGAATTTTTGGATTCTAAGACTGAGAGAATGTTCAACGAACAAAAAGACAGGTTTAAACTGCCGATCAATAATTTAAAAAAAACACCCAACATATACATTCAAAGACGGACCACTGACAAAAGATGTAGGAGAACTTCGTCTTCCTGAAAAATTTCATCTACCTACCTTCGAAGAATATATATATATATATATATATCTCAATGAACATATCTTTCACTATGAGCAAATGATGGCACTATATTTGGAGAATACATTGACCGTGGCAAGATTCTTTCCTAGCGGTTTGAAGAAATATATATGCATTAACATGGTTCATATGTTTATCACTCAATTCATAAATTCAGGACATTAAAAGCCTATTTATCCAAAATTATTCCTGCAACATAAAACAAGGTGATGTACTTTAGGGTATTTTTAAGCAGAAATTGTTGAAAGTAGGATGGGCCAAATTGATGATTCTCCACTATGGACGTGCCATTTGGTATTTCCTAACTAAGGAACTCTATACCGAAAAAGGTAAAAAAACAAATATAAATGCCATGCTCGGTCCTTTTAGTGTGTCGTACACCATAGGCTATCACTTATATATTTTTTCTCACCATTTACGCGATTAATCTGGGAGAAGAAAAACTCTCGCTCTCGTGAGGTAGTTAAAAAGTACAAAAGCGAAATGAAACTTAAGTTGCAGACAAACCCTAACTTCCCCGAGTGAGTTTTATCTCTGTTAATACCCAAAAATCGCTCTTAGGTAAAACAATGTACTGTCGAAGTACTTTCTTTAGGTTCGAAAATCAAAATCATACAAAAAGAGACTAAACCAAGAAGTTGGTCGTTAACGTTTTCCTTCGGTTACAATGAGAGAAAATAGGTTGATCTTAGGGGAGGGAAATCAAAGAAAGTTGAGGAAATCAGTGGTGATTGAATTGTGTATGTGAGGTTGTCGAACTATGAAAGAAGAAGAGCTTGAGAATGAGCATCTTGTTCTGTCTTCTGAATAGACAAAGTAGTCTATTTATAGCTGTAAGAAACAATCAATGTTTCCTTGTACGTAGTGGAGATTTTGGAGAGATGGAGAGATAAAAATAATGGGATAATGGTATGGTTACGCCCATTATACTAGGGAAGTTTCTGGAAACCCGTAAACCATTACTCCATTACTTAGCCACTTCCTGTAACCGCTATCAACTGTTACCATTACTTGTAACTTCCTTATCATGGGGTGTTGCGATGCTGCACGTTGTTGTAAACCACCATACCAATACCCATGAATAATTCCCCCATGTAACGTGTTTTGATTTCTCGTAGGAATTAGTAAAGTCATGGACTGTTACTTGTCTTGTCCAGGTTGTCACGATGTACTTAACTGAATAATAGTCTAAGCTAGCCAGACTTTGTCAAAGTGACATAGCTTGAAGAGACAACTCAGCTGTAAGCTTATGTGTGACTAATAAGAAGTTTTCCATAAGATGACATTGTAAACATGCGCATAGCCACTTAATATGCTAATGGCGTATTTGTGGACTATTTGTGTCATGTTAGTAGCATATGGCGTATTTTGTGGCATATAGCGTATTTGTGGCATATTTGATTATGCTAGCCATAATAATACTCAAAGGTGCCGTAGCAATATCCATGGCCTGGGAGGCACGACCAATTTGGCTAAGGCTGAAAGTTGGCCAAAGTGGCTTGAAAAGTTTGGTGGCGCGGGGCACCAATTAATAACTAGCCAAGTCGTGGCGCGGGGCACGGCCTAGCTAATAGCTAACCAGGTTGTGGCGCATCCTAGCTAATAGCTAGCCAAGTCATGGCGCGGGGCACAACCTAGTTGGCAACTAACCGATTCGTGGCGCGGGGAACGACCTAATTGGCATGGACATGAGACGTTAGGATATTTAGCGGCGTTGGTTCGTGGCTGCGGCCACGAACTTTGGTGGGACGGAACGTGGTCATGGCCACGAACATTGGCTTGGACGAGGAATTAGGTGGCCGTGGCCATGGCATAGCTGGGTCGAGAAGTTTGGTGGCCGTGGCCACGCATTGGCTATCTGATAGCTGGTGGTCGTGGCTACGGATATTATCCTAGCCAAGGAATTTGGCCATGGACACGTGCATTAGTTTGTGACCACGACTAGATAATAATACATAACCATATGAGCTTAGCTATGAAGCACGGCCAGGTTAGGTTGGCTATGAGGTACGCTATGTATCCATGGAGCGCGGCTATGTAGCCATGGCCATAGAACATTGCCATTAGGACCATTAGGTGACTTTGCCACGAACACGGCTATGCTAGCCATGTCGGCCTGTCTATGAGGCGCGCCCATGGTGGTATGACTATGAGGCGCGGCCATGGTGGTCTGGCTATGAGGCGCGGCCATGTTGGCGTCGACACTCTGTTTATAGCATACAGAACATATTCAAGGAATTTAGCCGTGGAAGTTCTGCGACTCGAAGTAATATTCAATATGATTTCGTACTAAATAGTATGATTCTAATAGTACTTTTATTCTAGGCGTAGTAGCTCATTCTGAATATTTATAAATTATACCATCAGTATACACTGATTAACACATGACAATTTGTATGGCCATGCATTAAATAATGAGAGTTCAACCGAGTGAAGATCTAAAATCTTGCAGGCATATTCAAGGTCAGTATAGCCATTAGATGGATACACATTCCCAATTCTCTTGCGAAATATAATGTAGAAGTACGAATCTATAATTCTAATGTCGGGTCAGGAATTTATACATATTTATAAACATATATAGAATACCGAGAGTTTAGCTGGGTGAAGCCCTAATACATATATAATTATAGATATGTCTCTGATATAGGTTCAGAGGCGATTTTTACAAGTTTTTCCCTTGTCAAAAAACCACCCTCAACTCTCTCTAACCCTATTTTTTTTCGTGCATACTTGATTTGATTTCGACATGTCGTGTAGTTTTCGGTACAAATTTCCACTTATGCTTCAAGAATCTATTTGTTCACGGATTAAATCTTGAAAGATTAGGTATTTCAGTAATTGAATTGATTCAGATTTTATTCTTTTTCACGGGTTTTGTTTGTTTTTCTGTTCTTAATCTGCATTTCTTCAGTATTGAAAATGAATTATGGTTATTTTTAGATCTTAGTATGATTGATGTATTTTTAGATCCAGACTAGTGAGTTTTTCCAAACCTAGATTGAAACATATCAAAAGGGAAATCAAATAGGCTTGTCTGTTAGAGGCAAATATGAAAAGGCGGGGATCTAACAACCACACCCAATATTTCGTTCGGGACCTAGTTCATTGAAAAGGCTTGTTAATGAGGAAACCGCAAATGAAGAAAACCCCTGGGACCCAGTCCAGCTTTGAACACCACACTGTATTAAGCCGCTACAGACACTAGCCTACTACCAATGAACTTCAGACTGGAATGTAATTGATCCCTAACCAATCTCACACTGATAAAGGTACAGTTGCGCTACTTACGTATCTGAACCCCAGCAGGATTCTACGCACTTGATTCCCTTAGCTGATCTCACCCACAACTAAGAGTTGCAACGACCCAAAGTCGAAGACTTGATAAACCAATTTGTCTCACACAGAAAAGTATATTGATATAGATAAATTTGTCTCCTACAGAAATACCTATGAGTTTTGTTTTGTCTTATGAAAAATCAAAATGCATAGGAACCAATTGATAAACCGGACTTATATTCCCGAAGAACAACCAAGTATTATCAATCACCTTACAATAATCTTAATCGTATGGGAGCGAAACAAGATATTGTGGAATCACAAACGATGAGATGAAGATGTTTGTGACTTCTTTTAATCTTACCTATCGGAGATAAATCTCAAGCAT